>PJEN01006925.1:0-104871 GCA_004024605.1 Pteronura brasiliensis
TTTGACCATAGAGTTGAGGGTCCATATCTGGGCTCTCTACTCTGTTCCACTGGTCTATGTGTCTGTTTTTATGCCAGTACCATGCTGTCTTGGTGATCACAGCTTTGTAGTAAAGCTTGAAATCAGGTAACGTGATGCCCCCGGTTTTATTTTTGTTTTTCAACATTTCTTTAGCTATTCGGGGTCTCTTCTGGTTCCATACAAATTTTTGGATTATTTGCTCCATCTCTTTGAAGAATACCAGTGGAATTTTGATCGGAATGGCATTAAAAGTATAGATTGCTCTAGGCAATATAGACATTTTAACAATGTTTATTCTTCCGATCCAAGAGCATGGAATGGTCTTCCATCTTTTTGTGTCTTCTTCAATTGCTTTCATGAGTGTTCTGCACCAAGCAGGTGTTTCTTACACACAGGCCATATTACCAGGACTTCTGTGTTCCCCGAGCAGCCCTGTTACTGGAGTGCCCCTTCCCATTCGCAAGGGACCCCTGGGTCTGGTCACTTCTGTGCACTCAGTGTTACCCTCCTCCTGCTCGAGCACGCTCACCGCTCTTGCCTGGGGCTTGACTCTCCACACGTGACGTGCGCAGTCCCGGAAAATTGCGGCATCTCACTGTTCTTCCCGTGGCCGCTGGTCTCCTCGCTGTTCCGTGGGAACAGATGGTGTTGTCACCGTGCCCGGGGACCCAGGAAGGCCCTTCACCCTGTGAGTCCCTTTAAAATAGGGATTGATTGTGAAGCGCAGTGTTTCTATTTTATTTATTTCCTTCATCTCTTGATTCTGAAATAATTGTAGAACCTCAGGAGGTTGCAGCCGTGCTTTTAAGGTGTTGTTTGATCCAAACGTGTCTTCCATCTGTTTCTCCGTATTTAAAGTCTACATAAAGTGAATTCAACGTGCGTTTTTCCCTTTACCGTTTGTTTGTTTTTTCACTATGGCTTTGTTTTACCTGTTTTTAGACCTTTTCGACTTCAGACATGGTGTTTCATAAAAATATTTTCAGCTTGTCTACTTTTCCTGTTCATTCCTCAATGACTCTTACTGCCCTGGGGTCCCAGAATTACCAGGTTGACGTATTTCCTTAGTTTATCTAATTCTTAGGTCAAGGAAGTCCTTCTTTTTAAAAGATTTTATTTATTTGAGAAAGTGAGAGCATGTGAGCGGGCAGAGGGGCAGAGAGAGGGAGAGACTCTCAAGCTGACTTCATGCCTCCCCGGGGCTCCACCCTGCGACCCTGAGATCATGGCCTGAGCCAAAATCAAGAGTCGGACGCTTCACCATCTGAGCCACCCAAGCGCCCCAAGTAATTGTTTTTTAGAATATTTCTTGGTGAGGCACCTGGGTGGCTCAATCAGTCTAGCATCTGCCTTTGGCTCAGGTCATGATCCCAGTGTCCTGGGACCGAGCCCCACGTCACGCTCCCTGCTCAGTGCGGAGCCTGCTTCTCCCCTGCCTGTGTCGTGGCTTGTGTTCTCTCTCTCTCTCTCTGACAGATAAATAAATAAAATCTTGTAAAAACTAAAGTGTTCTTGCTAACACCAGTATATCCAGATGCCTCTTCGGTGCTGACAATGGGAAGGAGAGGGAAGGGACCACTCATGGCACGGGGTCTTCTGGGGGGGCCCACTGTGTGCTAAAGCTCACCGTCGCTGGCCGCACAGGTGTGCAAACACACTAAGGTCCGCGTGCGTGTGCGTCTCAAGTACGGGAATTGGCGGGAACCAGCAGACGCTCTTGGTGGAGCCTGTTGTGTTCAGAAACGCCTCACCCCTTGTTCTTGCGACCCCCAGGGTACGATAGCGAGCTCACTCACGTGCGTGCAGCTGCACAAACGAGCCGAGAAGATCGCCGTGATGCTCCTGGAGAGAGGACACCTGCAGGACGGGGACCACGTGGCTCTCGTCTACCCGCCAGGTGAAGAGGCGGGGAGGGACGGGCGCGGTGCGGGGCCCTGCCGCTGGCCCTGCGTTCTGGGGGGCTCGCCGCTTCTGCTCACAGCCTCTGGTGGGGACGGTGGTGCGTTCTGAGCGACCCGAGGGCATAAAGAAGAGGTGATTTTGCGGGCGTCTGTACCTACATATTTTGTCACGTATCTGAGGTAGCTCGCGGGATGGGCGGTGACTCAGTCCTGCACGGAACAGGTCACTGTAGAACGAAGTCGTTGCTTAGAGGAACGACAGAAATCACACTTGAGGGCTGCTCCGAGGGGACAGGCCAGCGGGAAGTTACAGCCAAAGCCTACCGCAAGTACGGGCCGCGGAGACTCGGCCAGCAGTCCCGGTGCCGCGGGCTGGAACCTGGTGGGGACGACCGTGTGAGTGAGAACGTCTGCTCCTCTCCCATCTAGGGATAGACCTCATCGCGGCGTTTTACGGCTGCCTCTACGCGGGCTGCGTGCCAATCACCGTCCGCCCCCCTCACCCGCAGAACATCGCCACGACGCTGCCCACCGTGAAGATGATCGTGGAGGTAACCCTGCCCCGGTGCGCCAGCCTCCCCTCTGCCAGGGCCCCAGTGTCCTGGCCTGCCCCCTCCCAGGGCCCCAGTGCCGGGCCTCCCCACTGCCCAGATGTACTGGGCCTCCCTACCTCCCAGGGCCCCAGTGCCAGGCACCCCCCTGCCAGGACCCTAGTGCCCGGCCTGCCCCCTCCCAGGACCCCAGCGCCAGGCCTCCCCCTGCCAGACCCCAGTGCCAGGCCTCCCCACTGCCTGGACGTGCTGGGCCTCCCCCCTGCCAGGGCCCCAGTGCCAGGCCTCCCCCCGCCAGACCCCAGTGCCAGGCTCCCCCCTGCCAGGACCCCACTGCCGGGCCTCCCCACTGCCTGGGCATGCCAGCCTTCCCCCCTGCCAGGACCCCACTGCCGGGACTTCTCGCTCAGAAATCCCGGGGCAGGGCTGGCTCCAGGGCCGGGAGGCAGTGTGGCCTCTACACTCTAGCTCTGGAAGTAGGATTTCAGCTCTTTGGGGATGGCGCTGTTGGTGCACTGGGACTGGAAAACCCTGGAGAGAGGAACTCCTCACCCACAGCACCCGGAGAGGTGCTCGGAGGCCGGACGGCCCCGCGCAGTGGAGTGAGCAGCTCTCTGCCCGCAGGTGAGTCGCTCCGCCTGCTTGATGACGACACAGCTCATCTGCAAGTTGTTGCGGTCCAGGGAGGCGGCAGCGGCCGTAGACATCAGGGCCTGGCCCCCCATCCTGGACACAGGTCAGTCCTCAGGCCTGCCAGACAGTTGCGTGGGCTCGTCTGCTTTCCCACTGGGTCAGGTATACTAACGCGGTTGTTTTGCTCCAGACGATTTGCCAAAGAAGCGGCCTGCCCAGATCTACAAACCTTCCAACCCAGACACGCTCGCTTATCTCGACTTCAGCGTGTCCACGACCGGGATGCTCGCCGGAGTGAAGGTGAGAAGCCTGGTCTGCACGCTGTGTGGTCCCGAGCCACCCGGGCCGTCCCCGATGCTCTTCTGGGAGCGGGACTCTAGCACGGGCTTGAAAGGGTGCGGAGAGCGGCACGTGCCCGCCCTTCCTGAGGCGGCGGCACTGTGTCCGTGGTGAGCTGGGCTGGCCGATTCTTTCCACACGTTCCAGCTATTTCTTGGGGTGTAAACACAGCCTCATTAGCCCCTAGTAAAAACCACACGTTTTTCTTCCTTGCTGGTTCTCAAACCCCAGTGCTCTGCTCTAAAACTCTGGGCACTGAGGTTTCTTGCCCTTTTAGCCTGCGTTCCGTCCTGGCTGGATGACCACTGACCCTCGTTCCTACCAAAGAATGGAGCTGCAGGTGACCCTTGGACACCTCGGGGGGTTAGGAGCACCCCACCCTGTGCAGTCGAAAATCCTCGTATGACTTTTGACGCCCCCAGAACTCAGCTACTGGAGCCCACTGTTGACCGGAGGTCTTACCAGGGACACAAACAGTCCATTGGCAGCTCGTTTGGGTGTTGCGTGTGTTATACACCGTGTCTCACAGTGCGGTCAGCCAGGGAGAGAAAATCGGGTTGGAAAAGTCACGAGGGAGAGAAGAAACGTTTACGGTGCAGGCCTGTAAGAAACCTATGTGCCAGCGAGCGGGCTCTCCCACCCCTGTGCTGTTCAGGGACGTGCCATGGCTGTCACCTCACGAGGACCCTCAGGGCGCGGGCGGTGTCTCTGTCGAGGGACTGGGACTCCCCCAGTTTCAGGAAGCCTTTGGCCCACCCTCGCGGTCTGATCCCTCCATTTGTGTCATTTACCTCAATTCTCTTTCTCTACAGTTTTTTCGATTTTTTATTGTTGTTAAATACACGTAACATAAATTCACCAACCTATGGTTCAGTCGCATTAAAAACCCTCCCGCTGTTGTGGGGCGTGCCACCGACCGCCCCCAGAGCTCGCCGTGTCTTGTGAAACTGACGCTCCTATTGGCCAAGAGCCCCCGCCCCCTCCCCCAGCACCCACATCTCCCTCCGTCTCTGGGATTTTGACGACTCTGGGACCCCACAGACGTGGAGTCCTGCGGCACTGTCCTTCTGTGCATGGCTTATTAAATGTACTGTGATGTCCCAGGGGCTCAGCTGTGTTGCTGCGGGGTCCGAACTCCTTTTTAAGGCTAAGTGACGTTCCGTTGAACGTGTTCCCACTGGGCCTGTGCATTTGTCTGTCAGCGAACAGTAGGCTTGCTTCCAAGGGTTGGCTCTAGTAGGAGATGCTGCTGCTAGCAGAGATGTCCACGCGTCTCTCAGGGCACTGATTTCAGGGATGCCTGGCGGCTCAGTCAGTGAAGCGTCTGCCTTGGGCTCAGGTGTCCTGAGCTCCACGTGGAGCTGTCCACTTGGCGGGGAGCCTGCTTCTCCCTCTCCGTCTGCCTGCCTCTCTGTCTGCTTGTGCGCTCTCTCCCTCTCTGTCAAATGAGTACGTGAAATCCTAAAAAAAAAATGAAAAAAGACACTGATTTCAGGTCTTCTGGGTATATGCCATTTTGGACCATATGTACGGTCACTGCGTTTTTTAATCTGGGAGGGAACCGCCATGCTGTGTTCCGTGGTGGCCACACCATTCCCCTTCTCCCCCCACCAACAACTCTCAGTGTTCTCTGGTTTGGTTGTTGTTTCATAACCGTAACTATCCTGAGGGACGTGCAGAGCCATCCCACTGTGGTTCCAGGTGGCACTTCCCTAGTGATCAGTGATGTGAAGCATCTTCTCTTGCAGTTAATGGCCGTTTGTCCATCTTCTCTGGAGAAGTATCTGTTCAAGTCCTTTGGCTCAAGTTGCTTGATTTTTGTTGTTGTTGTTGAGTCTTACAAATTCTCTGCACATGCTGGATATTAAACCCTGAACCCTCGCCTATCCTGTGGGTACTGTCTTTTGATGCACAAAATTCTTCAATTTTCATAATGTCCAATTTTCTTTTTTTTCTTTTTTGACATATGCTTTGGTCATATCCAAGAAATCATCGCCAAACCCAGTGTCATAAAGATTTGTCTCATGTTTTCTTCCAGGAGTTTTATTGTGTTAGGTCTTACATTTCTGTCTTTGATCCAACTTGAGTTAATTTTTCTGAAACCACTAGTTATGCGGTTTTGGGTAAAGGTCCAACTTCATTTGTCTGCATGTGGAGATCCAACGTTCTCAGCACCGTTTTGTTGAAACGATTGTCTTGTTCCTCATTGAATGGTCTCGGCACCTTTGTAAAAAAGCAGCTGGACATAAATGCAAGGGTTTTTTGTTGGTTTTTTTTTTCTGGGCTCTGTTGTGCCCTATTGATCTGTGCGTCTGTTTCTGCCCCTACGCTGCACTATTCTGACTACCGTGTATTTGTAGGAAGCTTTTAAATCAGGAAGTGTGTGTCCTCTGACTTTATTTTTTAAGATTGTTTTGGCTAGTCAAATTTCCTGGAGATTCTGTTTGAAGTTTACGATGCCTTTTCTAGTTTACAAAAAAATCATTGAAATTTTTTTGATTTAAATTCAATTAGCCAGTGTATAGTACATCATTAGTTTTTGGCATAATGTTCAATGATTAATTAGTTGCAAGTAACACCCAGAGACTGCATTGAGTCCACATTGTTTAAGGTAGTATTGACATCTATGAATATGGTAACATTTCCATTTATTTATGTCTTTAATTTCTTTGGCAACATTTTTTCTTTCCTTTTTTTTTTAAACTTTCTTTTAACTAACATATAATGTGTTATTTGCCCCAGGGGTACAGGTCTGTGAATCGCCAGGCTTACACACTTCACAGCACTCACCATAGCACAAACCCTCCCCAATGTCCGTAACCGCACCCCCTCTCCCAACCCCCCCTCCCCCCAGCAACCCTCAGTTTGTTTCATGAGATTAAGAGTCTCTTATGGTTTGTCTCCCTCCCAATCCCATCTTGTTTCATTGCCTCTCAAATTTCTCATATCAGAGAGATCGTATGATAAATGTCTTTCTCTGACTTAGCGTAATACCCTCTAGTTCCATCCCTGTTTGTTGCAAACAGCAAGATTTGGGGGGTTTTGATGGCTGCATTGTATTCCATTATGTATACACCACATCTTCTTTATCCGTTCATCTGTTGACGGACGTCTCGGCTCTTTCTACAGTTTGGCTATTGGACATTGACTTTGGCAATATTTTATAGTTTTCATGTTACAAGTCTTGCACGTCCTTGATTGGGTTAGTTCCCAAGCGTTTGATGCTTTGATGCTGCTGTAAGTAGACTTGTTTTAATTTTCTTTTCAGATTTTTCATTTAATGTGTAGAAATGCAAGTGATATATGCTTAATGACTTCTTATCCTGCTACTTTGCTGAATTTATGATTTTTTAATAATATTTTGTGGAATCTTTAGTGTTTTCTACATATAAGTTCATTATATCTGTGAACAGAGATAATTTTACTTCTGCTTTTCCAACCTAAATGCCTCGTGGTTATATTTCTTCCCTAATGGCTTGGGCTAGACTTTCGAGTACAATGTCGAGTGGACAGGGTGAAGACCAGCCTCCTTGCCCTGTTCCCGACTGTAGCTACAGCTACAGCTTTGGAAGACTCAAAACCACTGAGTGTGATGTTCTCTGTCTTCTTCGTATGTGGCTTTGGTTATGCTGAGGCCCTTTTTTCTATTCCTAGTCTATTGAGTGTTTTTATTTTAAAAGGTTTTTAAATTTTGTCAGACACTTTTTCTTTTTTACATCAATTGAGATGATCAGATGATCGTATGGGTTTTACACCCCTTGTTCTTTTAATGTGACATATTGATTGATATTTTATTTTTTAAGATTCTGTTTATTCATTTGACAGACAGAGATCACAAGTCGTCAGAGAGGCAGACGGAGAGAGAGGGATACAGGCTTCCCGCTGAGCAGAGAGCCCGATGCAGGGCTCGATCCCAGGACCCTGAGATCATGACCTGAGCCGAAGGCAGAGGCTTAACCCACTGAGCCACCCAGGTGCCCCTGATTGATGTTTTAAAAGAGTTTATTTTAAGTAATCTTTACACCCAATGTGAGGCTCAAACTCACAACCCTGAGATCAGGAGTCACATGCTTCTCTAAGTGAGCCAGGCAGGCGCCCCCCCTTGATTGATTTTTCATATGTAAAGCCAACATTGCCTTCTCGGAGTAAACACTACTGATGTATAAGCCTTTGAATATGCTACCAAGTTAAATTAGTACTTTTTTGAGGATTTTTGCATCAGTGTTCAGCAGGGATACTGGTCTGTAGTCTTCTGTTTTTATAGTGTCTTTGGCTTTGGTATCTGGGTTATGCTAACCTTCAAGAATGAGTTTGAAGCATTCCTTTCTCTTTAGTGTTTTTGAAAAGTTTGAGAAGGACTGGTATTAGCTCTTTTTTTTTTTTTTTTAAAGATTTATTTATTTATTTATTTTAGAGAGAAAGCACGCACATTCGGAGGAGGGGCACATAGAACTATGTGAGTGGAGCCTGCTGAGTGGAGCCTGATGTGAGCTCGATCTCACAGCCCTGAGATCGTGACCTGAGCCGAAATCAGAGAGTCAGAGGCTTAACCAGCTGAGCCACCCTGGTGCCCCGGTATTAGTTCATCTTTAAATATTTGGTTCATTTTAGCAGTGACGTCGTTGGGTATAAGGATTTTCATTGTTGGGAAATCTTCTTTACTGATTGGATCTTCTTACTACTTATAAGTTTATTCAGATTTTTTATTCTTCATGATTTAGTGTTGGTAGGTTTTGTGTTCCTTCTTAATAATTTGTGTTTCAGTTTCCCTGAAATGCAATTTCTGTTTCATCTGGGTTCTGCAGTGAGTTGGTGCACAGCTGTTCGTGCTCTCTCATGATTAGTCTTACTTCTGTAGAATCTGTAGGAAACGCCCCTACTTACATTTCTGATTTTAGTATAATTTGAGTGTTCCCTCCTTTTTTCTTAGTCCATCTAGCTAAAGGTTTGTCTGTTTTGTTGATTATTTCAGAGACCCAGCTTTTGCTTTCATAGATTATCTCTCTTTCTCCACTCTATTTGCTTATCTCTGTATGAATCTTTATTGTTTCCTTCCTTTTGCTAGCTCTGAGTTCAGTCTGTTCTCTCTCTCCTTCAGTCGTGAGTTAGCTTGTTGGTATGAGATATATCTTGGTTTTTTAACATAACTGTTTTATATAAACTTCTGCATTGCCTTGCTTTTGTTGTGTCCTGTAAGTTTTGGGATGTTGTACCTTCATTTGCATTTGTGTCTAAGTATTTTCTGATTTTCCTTGTGGTGATTTAAAAGTGCATTTTTTAAATTTCAGAAGTTGTGGGGTTTCTGGTTTTCCTTCTGTTACCAACTCCTAACTTCATCCTGTTGTGTTTGGAGAAGGTACTTCATACGGTTTCTATCTTTTTTAAACTATTGAGACTTAATCTGTGGCCTAAACTGTGGTCTGTGTTGGGAAGTGACCCCAGCGCTCTTGAGAACAGCGTATTTCCCGTTGTGGCTGAAGGTGCTCTCTGTCCCTCGCATCTCTGCTTTATTGGGTTAAGTCCCCTATTTTCTTATTTTTTTACGTGTCTTCTTTCTGGTTGTTCTGACCATTACCTAGAGTAGGCCGTTGAAGTCTCTGTCGCTGGAGAAACGTCAATTTCTCCCTTTAGTTCTGTCCATTTTGGCGTCATTTGTCAACGGTGCTTCGTCATCAGACAGTGTGTTGCCTGGTGCGTGATGTTCACAATCGTCAGATCTTCCTGCTGTGCCGAACCCTGTGTTAATACATGACCCCCCTGCCCTCCCCGTGCAGTCCCTTCGGAAGTCTGCGTGTCCGATACTAGTTGAGCAACCTCTGCTCTCGTTTGGTCACTCTTGGCGTGGGATGCCTTTATCTGTTCTTTCACTTTCAAGCTATTTCTGTCTTTTGATCTAAAATGAATCTCTTGGGGGTGCCTGGGTGGCGCAGTTGGTTGGGGGTCCAACCCTTGGTTTCGGCTGGGGTCGTGGTCTCCAGGTCATGAGATCAAGCCCCGCACGCAACACAAAGTCTGCTCCAATTTCTGTCTCGTCTCCCCCGCCCCATCCCTGCAGGCTTGCTCTCTCTTTTCCTCTTGCTCTCTCTCTCTCTCTCAAATAAATAAATCTTTTTAAAAAATAAATAAAATGAGTCTCTTGTAGGCAGCATATGGTTGGATCATGTATTTTATTCACTTTGCCAATTTCTGGCTTTGGAGAGTTAATCTGTTTACATTACAGCAGTTGCTGGTAAGGAGGGACTGCTCTGGGGCACCCGGGTGATGCAGTTGATTAAGTGTCCGACTCTTCATTTTGGCTCAGGTCATGATCTCAGGGTCGTGAAATCTAGCCCTGTGTTGGCTCCCCACTCAGCACGAAGTCTGCTTGAGACTCTCCCTCCCTCCTCCCCTCTCCTCACTCGCATTTGCACTCTCCAAGATAAATATTTTTTTTTCAGTGAAGGGACTTCTGCCATCTTGCTCATTATTTTCTATATGTCTTACAACTTTCCTGTTACTCATTTCCCGCATTACTCTTTTGTTTTGTGCTTAGTTGATTTTTTGTAGTGAAACATTTGGATTCCTTTCTCATTTCCTTTCGTATATCTCCTACAGGTTTTGTCTTTGAGGTGACCGTGGGGATTGGGTTGGGCAACCTACAGTTATAACTCTCCAGTTTGGATTATCCCTGCTTAATTTCAGGGACACCAAAAATGGTTCCATCTCTGCCTCTCAGTTGCTGATGTCTCAAAGTTATGTCTTTATGCCCAAAATATGTAGTAATAATTCTTTTAAATGTATTGATCTCTTAGTTATGTGGGGGGGGGTGGAATTTAAACCCAAAGTTACAGTAATAGTTTTTTGACTGATAATTGCTTTGTTTTACCATGTTAGTCTCTTAAATTATGTAGAAAATGAAGGGTAGAGTTATAAAGTATTCTTAGGAGTATACTAGCTTTTTAAAGACTTATTTATTTGTCTTAGAGGTGGGGGAGAGCAGAGAGGAGGGAGGGGCAGAAGGAGAGCCTCCAGGCCGACATCCTGCTGAGCGTGGAGTGCAGCTTGGGGCTCTGTCTTACGACCCTGAGATCATGCCCTGAGCTGCACCACCCGACTGTGCCCTGGGTGAGCCAGGATCACGATAGCTTTTATGGCTGCCTCGTACTCACCGTTACTGAGACTCTGATTTATTCAGACGACCTCCAGCTGCATCCAGTGTCTCTGTTTCAGCCTGTAGGACTCCCTGAGCCTTTCCTGGCCGGTCCGAGCGTCGTGAGTGCCCACAACTTTTTTTTTCATGGCAACGTTTTCATTTTTCCAAGATTAATCGCCATTGCCCGAGCTTTCCCCTGGAAGTTAAAAACCTTAGCAGGTTCCAGAGCTCAAAATAGTTTCCTCAGTTTCTGCCCATGCACTTGTTGTCTGGTTGCTATGGAGACCGTCTTCCCAGAATCCTCTCCGTCGCTTTTCAGTAGAATCTGAGGTGCCACACGAGTAAAGTGGGTATAAGATAAGACAGTCTTCAAAAGCCTTTTGAAGACCTACTTGCTTGAGAGAGAGAGTGTGCACCAGCAGAGAGGGGCGGGCGGGGGAGAGACCGTCTCAAGGAGGCTCCACGCGGAGCAGAGCTCGGCCTGCGGCTCCGTCTCCCAACCCTGAGATGGTGACCTGAGCTGAAATCAGGAGTCGGTCACGTCACTGACTGAGCCACTCGGGCGCCCCTTCAAAAGCCTCTCGGAGTCCAGATCTCTTCTCAGACCAGGATAAGTGACTCGCACAGTGCCGCAGGCGGCCCGAGCCTCCCCCGGTCACCCCGAAGGGCAGCACACGTGATCCTCCGGTTTTCACCATCTGCAGAGGGGGCCGTCGCGTCACCTCTCGATTCGGTAAAGGCGCTTCTGCTGGAAAGAGCGATCGAGCGACCTGTGCTGGTACCTCACGGTCCCTCCACTCAGTGGAAGTCTAAGCACTCGTAATCCCAGTGAGACGAGTAACGAGGCTTTCTCTCAGATTTACGGAAGCTTCCCTTTTTTTAAAGATGTGTTTATTTTAGAGAGCGAAAGAGTGGTGCACGGGGGGTGGGGCCAGAGGGAGAGAGAGAATCTCCGGCAGACTCCCTGCTGAGCGTGGAGCCATGTTCGGGGTCGATCTCGCGACCCTGAGACCACAGCCTGGCGTGAAACCAAAAGTCGGCAACTTAACCGATTGCACCACTCGGGTTCCCCACAGGTTTATGGAAGTTCTTAATGAACTTCTGACATTTAATTTGTTTGATGAGTACCCGAGACGAAACACTGTGATGTCATGTAACGAAAACCCGTCTGCCTCGAATCCCAAGAGGCGTAAACCCAGCAGAGATCACCTGGTTTACAGTCTTGTCCCGAGGGAAATCCCTTCTGCCTCTTTGGTTGCCGTTGACACCATGTTTCCTGAAAATGTTCGTTCAGTATCAGCTTTTGGACAAGAATGGCATTAAGTATTGCGTTAAATGCCCAGAGCGGAGAGAGAAGTCTCCCCGGTAAACCGTTTTCTCCTCCAAGGGCTCTGCGTGACGTCTGGTTCTGCGTCAGACCCCCGAGCATGAGTGGACGTTCTGTTCGAGCGCTCTGGCCCTGACTCGTCCGAGGTGTCACTCGGACGCCAGCGGTTCCTGGTAGCACCTGCCCCACGTTCGCACGACGTCGACAAGGACGTGGTGTGGGGCCCCCGTGGCCTCTGCTGTTCCCTTCAGCTTCGTCGCCCTCTGGGCTCCTGCACGGGACGTGTTAGAGCTGTGGCGGCTCTCCCCTCCCCCAAGCGTGCTCGCTTTCAGGGAGCCGTGCCGCTGATGCTCTCCCGGGCTGGGGACACTTCTTCACCATCAGCCAGTCATACCGCACGGGAAAGTAACCCTTCCCATGAGAAGTCCCAACCACGTACGAGAAACAAGTGCAGATGCCCTCAGCTCCCACCTGACCGCGTGTGTTCTCGGTGTCTCAGAGCAGGCCTTTTAGGGCTTGTGTTTGGGGCCTTTGGAAAATGGGTTCTTAATCCAGGCACAATTCTGATTCATGAGACCGGGCCTCCTCCTTCCAGCCTGGGCTGCGGGTCTCTGGTGTCCACAGGGTCCAAGACGGTGTTGAACTTGGACCTGAGACCTTCAGCTTTCCTGGTGGCTTTTTTCTTCGTCTGTGTCCTTGCCACTGTGATGAGATCTGTTCGTGCTCACTCACCTGAAGACCCAGAGCCCCGTGTGAGCCCCAGGGCACTGGGAGAGCCCATTCTCTACTCCCCTTGGGCTCTCCAGGAGCTCATGGCCCCACCGTTAACAGAGTTCTCTCTCAACTTCCCATGGGGTTACGAGGTTGGACGCTGTGTTTTATTGTTTTTTATATTCTGAGCACCTAATACAGAGCCCGACACAGAGCCTGCCCTCGGCCGGCACATGAGCGTTTGCTGAGCTGAGCTCGAGCTCTGTTCCTGCTGCCAGCGGTGCCTGTGCAGACCGGGGTTCGGGAGGCTCACTGCAGTGGGAATGTGGGTCCTCTGGGCGATGAGGGTTTTGTTCACTCACGGTCTGGCAGGTGGGAGGTTCAAGGAACGTTTCATTAACCCAGTGTTGTTTCTTCTTTAAGCAAACGTGGCTTTAAGAGCAAGGCCAGAGGAGCCGCTCATGTGTTAGATTCTAGAGTAATTCTGTGTTGCCTTTCGTGAACTCCGTGCAGTGCCCGCGATGAGACCCGCTGGCCGGAGCGCGGACCCTGCTCCCACGTGCACGGCACAAGCGTCCCCCGTCCCGTCTCCCCGGCTGCTGGGGTGACTAATGGTGCTTTTCCTGGACGTGGGGCTGGGTCTGCCTGCGTGGAGGGGGCTTGCTGCCGCCTCGCACGGCTCAGCCCTGGGGGACGTCGGCTTCAGGGGAGCCAAAGACACGTTTGAAACCACGAACTTGGAAAAGTTTTCCTTTTCCTCTCAGGTTGGATTGGCCAGTAAGTTTCTGTGAGGAAACTGATTTTATCAGATATGTTTTACGGTATTACGTAATCCCTCATGGACCATCTGGCTGGGGGCGCCTTCCTGTCCCCTCGGTCACGCGGGGCAGGGGGAGCGTGGCTACTGGCGCGTGACTTGTGCGCCTCCCGCCCCCGGCCGTGACCCAGCTCGGGTGTGTGTGACGGTCAGCAAACCGCCTTCTCTGAGCCCCGCTCCCCTGTGCCGCGTGCCCTGTCGCATGGCAGGCGTGTGCAAGTCAGACGCAGTCCCAGCCCGGAGAGGGGCCCGAGCCCTCATGTGTCCCCCCTCCCCACTTCCTCGCGGCGCTGCGGGACCGCAGGACAAGCCTCGATGAGCTGACCCGCCTCGAGGGCCGGACACAGCTCCTTCGGCTGCCGGATTGCCAGGTCCGTGGGCCCCGGAGGAGCCGCGTGTGGGCGTTGCAAGCAGGAGGACGCCGGGAGTGGCGGCGCAGTCCTCCCGCACGACCGGAGCTGCCTTCTGCCGCGGCGTCCCTGTGCCCACCCGGGGTGCTGGGGGTGGGGCCCGGGCACTGAGGGTGGCCTCGCTGTCTTGCAGATGTCTCACGCAGCCACCAGTGCCTTCTGCCGTTCCATTAAGCTGCAGTGTGAGCTCTACCCCTCTCGAGAAGTGGCCATCTGCCTGGACCCGTACTGTGGACTCGGGTTCGTCCTGTGGTGCCTCTGCAGGTGAGTGTGCTCCCGAGCGTCGTCCCAGCCACGTCCGCGTCCGAGACAGTCTCCCGAGCGGACGGCGGCGTCGGTGGGGGCCGCCCCGCCCGAGGGGCGGGCTGCGGCTGACTGTCAGCTGGGCCGCTGTCCCGTCCCCCCCTCAGCCCCGCGCTCGGGAGGAGCAGGCATGTCGCGGTGGCGTCCACGCTCCACAGTGAGGGCTGAGACCCGCGCAGACCCCAGGCCTGGCTCCTTCTGGGAGGCTGCCTGGTCGGGGCTGGCGAGGCTTCGGTTCTCTGCCGTGAGCCCCGGTCTGGGTGTGTATTAAGTCGGTGGGTACGTCAGGCTCCCTCCTGCTTCGGGCGCCTCCGAGCCGTGGGCGGGAGGGACTTCAGCTGCAGGAAGGCGGGGGCTCCCCGTGAGCCCCCCAGGGCCGGCCGGGAGCGGGCTCAGCAGGGTCTGCGGAGACGGGGCGCATGGGCAGCCGCACCGGCATCTCCTCGGACTCTACACACGCGTTCGCCGTAGACACTTGAGGGAGCACAGAGTAGCGCGGAGAACGGGAGGACCTCAGTGACCGGACCGCCTCGTGAGGCCAGGAGGTGCGCCGCTGGTGTTGGCGGAGTCTGCTCTGGACGGTGGCGTACTTACGATCTCGGTCGCCCTCGCTGGAGGCGTCTGGGAGAACGTGAAGGACGCCGTGGGACAGCCAGCGCCACCGTCCAGCTCCCCACAGACCCGCCGTCGGACGGTTCCGTTTCATCCCTCCTTCCAGTCGTCTCTGCCCCCGTGGTCCGTGCCGCATTTTAAAGCAGCTACCAGACAACGCGATGTCCCCATAAACCGCTGTAGTGTGCACACGGTCTCGTGACTGTGCCTCCGTGTGGATCTAACACCGAGAAGCCACCGTGTGAACAAGGTCACGACCTCCTTGCTTCCTCGTGGTCTCTCACATCTTCTCTCAGGTCTGAAAAGCACGTGTGCACCTCGGAAAGCAATTGTTCCTATGCGTTCGTACTATGTAATAGTACCAAGTGGGATTAAAATCCAGTCCTGTATCTTTGAAAAAACCAATTTTGAAAAAAAAAAAAATTTTGCAATTCATTCTGATTAGAACAATTAACGTTTTGAGAGGGCAAATTCAGTTAAATTTTTTAGTGATTTTTTTGCCTCACTGTACAAGGCAGTCGTATCGCGGGTCAGTTTTCTTGGGCAGTAGTTCAGAGTATGGCATTCCAGCAGCGGGCCAGGTGAGAAGAACGACTGTCCTGAGCCACCAACTTTAGAGGGGACTGTGTGTCCCTTGGCAAAGGCGCCGGTGGATGGAGAGCTTTCCCACCCCGGGGCTTGCCGTGCCTAACCCTCGTGACGTCACCAGAGAGACTGCCTGGAGGTGGGGAAGTAAGGGTTTGACGTGCACCGGAGCAGTGGGGACACGCTGGGGCTCATGGCAGGGGCTGTAAGGAGCCCGTAGCTAATGAGCATCTTCCCTGCAAACTCGCTCCGAAGTCCTGAGACACAGTGTCCGGTGGTGGCCTCCGCAGCAGTACGATGAACGTACGTAAGAACTGGAAACTGCTTCCTTCTGGAGTCCCTGTAGAAGCAGACCCAGACAAACTGGCTGAAAAGCCCGACCTGGGAGCATCTCCCCAGGAGAGCAGAGGATGCCCCTTGCCTGTCTGTACCGTGGACACTGCCGTCCTCTCCGATGAGCGAGCGTTCCCTCGGGAAATGGCCGGTGCAGGGCTGGTGCAGGAAATGCTCAAGGTGAACCTGCATGTCTTTTCGTGCGAGGAAGCCCGCATGCTGGGAGGGTGACATGTCCTTGAGGGGCTCCCACTGGTCAAATTGGGGGCATTTCAGCATCAAAATGAAAGATTAAGGTAGATAACACTTGGAATAAAATAAGAAATTATCTCACTCTTCAGACAGATGAACAAATTGAAAGCTTGATTGATAGAGTGGACATCTAGACAATAGTTAGTTATAAAGGTGGGGGGACGACCTTCACGGCAGAGACACGGGGCCTTTGGGCATCACCCAGAGAGCTGCAGTGAGGGAAACAGCCTCACGTCTGGGGTCCTCCTGACAAAGACCCTTCCCTGAACCACTGAACCCAGAGAGCTTCAGGCTAGGTCGAGGGATGCCCACTGATGCTGTCTGTGACCATGACCGCCAGGGTCAGAGTCACGGGAGCCCTAAGGACCCCGGCAGGCAGGCTGATGGCATCTGCCTACGTGTCTCCAAAAGGTCTCATTTCTCTGTAAAAGTCACTGTCAGGACAACCGGCAAACAGGGTCCGAGGCTTCGGGGAAGAAATGTATCCGTTTCCTGATTTTGACATCCTAGTTGGTCATATGGAGAAAAATAAACTTGCTTCCTGGAAACACCTACAGACGTATTTGGGGCTGATGGCATCTTAGGTCAGCGTCCCCCCACCCCGGACGCTTTTTCTAAGTGGAAAAAGTTATTTCCACTTAGAAGCTTTCTGTAACTTTGCAATGGTTTCAACAATTCTAAAAAGTTTTAATACAAATGTTTTTTTGTGTCTTCATCCTAAAGTTTCCTTCACTCATAAAATAGAGGATTATTTCTCTGAGAATCATGATAAAACAATTGTTTCAAAACACTCTTAAGATCAAATATATCTTTTTATAAATTTTTTAAAAGATTTTTATTTATTTATTTGACAGAGAGAGAGAGAGAGAGATCACAAGTAGGCAGAGAGGCAGGCAGAGAGAGGGGGAAGCAGGTTCCCCACTGAGCAGAGAGCCCGATGTGGGGCTCGATCCTAGGACCCTGAGATCATGACCTGAGCCGAAGGCAGAGGCTTAACCCACTGAGCCCACCAGGAGCCCCAAGATCAAATATATCTTAAAAAGGATTTCTGATCATTGATATTCATGAGTTAGAAGTTTCAATATTGTTAAAATGGAAATTCTCCACAAATCTAGATATTTTGTGTAATTCCTGTCAAAAATATCAACAGGACTTTTTAGTTTTTTGGGTTTTTTTTTTGGCAGAAGTGGACAACTTTTTTCTAAAGTTTAAAAAAAATGCACAATATCTAAAACAATTTTGGAGTAGAGTAACAAAGTTGGAAAACTCGGACTTCCCAATTCCAGGACTTACTGCAGTACCCAGACCGGGGCGGGCAGGCATGGATGTAGCAGGAAGGCAGATGCAGGAAAAACAGCCAGTGAAACAGAATTGGGGGTCTAGACACTTGGCCTCCTACGTGTGGTCACGTCATTTCTCAACAAAGGTACCGTGGCAGGTCAGGACGAAAGGGTAATGTTTTCAGTGGATGACGCTTGGGAATGTGGGACTTTGACGTGCAAAAAGATTCAACTTTGACTTTGCATCATACAAATAAACTCACAGTAGGCTGCAGACACTGGTGTAGGAGCTAAGACTTTTAGAAGAAGATGGGAGTCAGTCTTCATAATCTTGAATTAGGCAGAGTTCTTAGATGTGGTGCCAGTGGTACAATACATAAAAGAAATCATGAAAATGTGGCTTCAATAAAATTTAAAACGTGGGCACACCAGAGACACTCTGAAGAAAGTTGGAAATATGAGCCACAGACTGGGGGGAAACGTGCAAATCATGACCGGGTAGAGTCCCTCCAACCAGATACAGAATGAACGCTCAAAGCTCAAGAAGATGACACACGCCGTGATTTGAAAATGGGCAACAGGTTTGAATAGACATTTCACCAAAAATACACAGATGACTTACAAGCACATGAAAAGATGCTTCACATTTTTTAGGGAAATGCAAATTAAAACCAGTGAGCTAACACTCCATACCCACCGCAGCAGATACAACCGCAAACCCTTGAGTAACGAGGCTGAAGAACTTGTATTTTCCGGTTTCAACTAGACCACAGAGCAGCAGTAACCAAGGGTGCGCAGAGACTGGAAGTCTAGGCTGTTGGCGGGAAGGTGAAATAGTGAAACAACAGTTCGGCACGTTCTTAAAAGTCAAACTCACAGTATGACCCACAGTTCCACTCCTAGGCATCCACCAAAGCGAAGGGAAAATATCCAAAGCTGTGAAGTGTGAAATGTGCCCAGCGGCCTTCATAAAAACAAGACAGAAAGAGAAAGACGCGGCGCACAGGTCCGCCAGCCGGTGAGAAGATGACCGGTGTTGGTTCATATCCACACGGTGCGATGCCACAGTCGTGTGGATGAGCCTCGGAACAGCCACAAAGAGAAAGACGCCAGACTCGGAAGACCACACATTCCGTGATCGTATCGCTGACGCCATTTTTAGGAAGTGTCGGGGACAGGCCACTCTACGGGGACGGGGAGTAGAGCCGCGGTTGCGCGGGGCTGGGGGCGAAGCAGGCCGGAGCCCACGTGGGTTGGGAACATTCTGGAACCGCGCTGTGGTGAGGACGCAACTCTGCAGATGGAGAAAACCTTCCAGTTCCGCGCCTCACGCGGCGTGGGATTCATGGTGCGTACGCAGTGCCTCGGTAAGACTCTTTGAAACAAGAGAACAGCCTATCATCGGGGTCAGTGACACGCACCTGCGGACGGTTCCCCGCCCACGGCAGGGTGACGTGTGCTGGGGGAGCCGTGGTCTGCCTAGGCCCGAGTGCCCAGGTTCTGACGCTTGGTTTTCTCGGCTTAATAAACTAAAATCACCAAATGACAGGTGTGAAATTTTATGCGTCAAAACATTGTCTTTTTCCTCCTAGTCAGCCATGTTTTCCTTTTTTTAAATAGACTGTTCTTCAGAACAGTTTGAGGTTCGCAGCAAAACTGAGTGGAAGTTACAGAGCTTTCCCACAGGCCTCCCACGGCCACGCACGTACCACCTCCCCCGTCATCAGCGTCTCCTGCCCGGTGGGACTTCTTTATTTTTTTTTAAGAATCTAGGATCCTAGTTGATGCGTTGTTGTGACCAGAGCCTGTGGCTTACATCAGGGCTCACTCTACGGAGAGCTCAGAGACGGACCGGTCTGTGGCCGAGGAACACAGTCCATGCAGCAGAGCCAAGGTCTTCTCCTCAGCAAGGGGCACGGGGACAACGGTGCCTCTGTGTGCCAGAAAAATGGGTCTTAGACCCAGAGAACGTGCCGGCGCAGAACTTACATTTTCACAAGAATTCACTCAGAATGGATCTTAGACCTGAATGTGAAGCATGAAACCATTCATCTCTTAGAGGGAAAAACCCAGATGACTTGGGCCACGGTGGTGACTTCTTAGACGTGACACCAAAAGCCCATGACCCGTGATAGATGGACTTCATGCAAATGAGTCGTTACCGCTCTACCAAAGATTGTCAGGAGAACCAAGAGGCGAGCCACAGATGTGGAGAAAATACTCCCCCGTGTCTCCTTAATCACCTTGTTCTGTCCCAGGTTCGCATCTAGACTAGACTCGCTCTGGTTACAGGAATTCTCAGGGACCCGTCGTCCTCAGTACAAGCAGCCTGCTGCCTGGTAGGTTCGCCCTGTCTGAGGACGTGTCTGTGGCCGGTGCCAAGAGGTCGGTACTGCTGAGTCAGGGACCAGTGCGTCGACCTTGGCTGGGCTGAGCACGGGAAGGGCACGTAGGAAGGGTTCTGTCTGTCCTCTGTTGCTGGCACTTGTTAACATTGTTCCTGATGTCGAGTCCCAGCCGGTTGGTGGGAATGAGGAGAGAGGTGCGCCAAGCCTGGCTTTCCCAAGTGTGTTTACTCTTCTCCAGCCTCGAACTCCGCACGGGGACCCCAGCCCTCTCGTGGGGGACGGCTGTGACCCGGCAGACCGCTCGTCCTGACGCTTATTCTCGAGGAGGCTAACCCGGGGTGTTCTGCATTTTGGATCTCCTCACGTAGAACCTACAAAATAAAACCCTGGGAACAATACGGAGATACGATGTCATCGATAAGAGGAATGTCACGGTCAGGTTTTACCCGCACTTTGACGCCCTAAGCCGAGGGGCTCAGACGTCCTGAAGGTGTTGGCGCGAGCGCTGGAAGTGCAAGAACCCACGACCGCGCGAATTTGAGCTGTGGTAAAAACCGTGCAGGGAGACCTAGTTGGGGGTACTGTCGACCCCGGCTCGTGGACAGGTTGAGTGACCTCTGCCCCAGCACTTCGGAGAAGCGGCCACGTGCTTCCTGCCAGGAAGGAGTGTGACGTGCGGGCTTGTCTGCCTTGTGCGGGAGCCATACTTGATCCCTGGGATCGTTCTTGTGCATTTAGCAGAAGAAGATTTTCTGTTGTGCTTGGTTCTTCTCCTTCGTGTTGGCGTTAACACGTCCACCACCAGGCACGCCTGTCATTCAGAGGAGCGGCACCTGTGGCGCTGCCCCCGGACGCGCGGGCGGGGGACAGACGGGGAGACTCTGCCCAGGGCTGCAGAACGAACGCCGGCCTCCACCAACCAGGCCACGGGGGTTGCCCCGTGTGTGTGTCCAGTTCCCAGGGGCTGCCTGCCGCTGGGAAGAGCGTTGTGTCTTACAGCCCTGGGGAAAATGTCTGCACAAACGCTCCATGGGACCCCGGGCGTACGAGGCGGTGGTGTCCCTTGGCCCCAGGACACAGGGGCGCAGCTAGGGAGATGCCTGGTTTGTTTCAGACCCCAAGTGTATGATTCTCGGAAGGTTACTTGGAAAATAACATGGTACGCCTCAAAAGTGAGACCTCGGATAGGATACGCCAGCTTCCCACACCAGACGGAAACTGCTTTTCGAGAGCCTCAGCTCTGGACAGAAGGACGTCTGCGTCAGAGTTTGTTTCCACAAGCCGCAAGCTCTAGGCCACATCACTGGATGTTCGTGGCAGTGGTTGCCGCGGCAGCTGTAGGAACCGGGGCGGGACTTCCCAACGCAGAAAGATCCGTGGTCGTGCCGTTTGGGCTCCTGAGTAACCTTAATATAAAGTGATCTTCAGTGATTAGAAATGATTAGAAATTAATGAGTTCATTTCTGCAAGATAGACGTTGCGGAAAAACTGAATGTCGAAAACAGAAAAACAGAATGTCGACTGCTACAGTCATGGGCACGGGGTCTTCCCTGGTTTGCCACACTGACCGCAAGGGTGACTTCCTGCCCCGTCCCGGAGGTGGGCGCCGCTGTGGGTGACTGTGCGGCCCGCAGAACGTCCGTGACGGCAGGATCGCAGAGGACATGTGGAAGTCGGGCTGTCCTCACCCTCTCCTGGGGCTGAGAACCACAGTGTGGCCTTGGATCTTGGCACATTTCCTCCCCGCTCGACCCGGAACTGCCTCTGACTCTGTTCTGGGCTGTGGGAAGCCCTTTAAACAGACTGTCTGTCCCCAGATGTCCTTTCTCAGAAGGATCAAGGGAGATCCAGACATCCTCGTGAATGAACTTGCCACTTCAAATAAGCTCCCACCCGATGATCCAACATCCTTCTTTGAGTAACACTCGGTTCCCGCCACGCACGCTGGCGCATTGCTGGAGTGTGCTCGGCCGCTCAGCAGCCGGTGGGGTTTGTGGTCTTGCTGGGAAGCGAAGGACCCGGTGCTACAGGGGAGGGGCTGTGTGTGAAGAGAGTGACGTCCTTGACAGGAGCCTCGGAAAGCTGTCGGGACCTGGAGTTAACCGTGGAAAGGTGTGGGGCGCGAGGAAGGGGCCACACCTGCGAAGGTGAGCAGGTCACAGGTCAATGCGGGGTGAGGGTCCAGCTGGCCACTGGCCGGCGGCTCCTGAGCCCTCACGTGGCATCAGAGGCAGGTCCTTCCAGAAGGGGCCTCTGAGGGCTGCATAGCAATGGGCCAAGGCACTTCCCGAAGCAAAAACAGGGTCTTCGACGA
The DNA here is from genome assembly GCA_004024605.1 of Pteronura brasiliensis. Lineage (NCBI taxonomy): Eukaryota > Metazoa > Chordata > Mammalia > Carnivora > Mustelidae > Pteronura > Pteronura brasiliensis. The sequence continues at coordinate 21,870 of PJEN01006925.1, forward strand.
GTATTAATTGCAAGTACCTGAGAGACTCGGAGATCTGCTAAAGTTCGTGCTCGTGGTTGTCCCTCACTCGGCCAGCACCCCGAGGGGGGTTGGAAGGAAGGGGGTGGGACCACGGGGGCGCTCAGCTCAGGGTGTAGAGTTTCCTCTGAACTCTCCCTCTCAACTCAGCATCCGTTCCTCCCTGGAGGAAGTACCCTGGCTTAGAAGGAGAAACTGGTTTACTTGGGACTTTCTGTTACTCACTCAACCAACAGTGGCCGTTGACTGTGATTTGAGAGGCCTGTGTGTGTTTCACACAACGTTTCCTGCTGCTTCCTCTGCTGTCCCTTCATGGGCAACCAGACTAATCGACCGTCCCAGCTTACACGTTAACTTGAATTAAGTAAAAGAGCAAGCAGCACGGGATTACGAGGTCTTATCCCAATGCACGTAGCACCAACAGGGAACCTATTGGATGACGTTCGTGCTTTCTGAATTGTAGTTTCCAACATGCAGGGGTTTAAGATTCCTCCATCTGTAATGCAGCAAAAGCCAATTGTTTAAAAAAGAAAGAAAGAAAGAAAGAAAAGAAAAGAGGACGCCCTGCTGGCTCAGCAGAATGCACGACCCTTCCTCGCGGGGCCGTGAGGTCAAGCCCCGCGCCGGGCATAGAGATCACAAGAGTGGACAAAAGACTTCATTCAACCTCCCTCCAAAGAAAACATACATTCTTATAAAAGCAACCTGCATTCCCCATATTTTGTAAGCCTCGGGGTCTAGAGGGTTCGGGTGAGCTCCCCGAAAGGCGGTCACTGAACAGGGACTCCTGTAGTTCTCTCGTGCCTTGACAGCACCTTTGTGACGCACGTTTGTGTTGTATTTGCAAAGCCGAGGGGCCGTGGCGGGTCCCCCCCACCCCCGGGAACAGACAGCAGGCGCCCAGTCGCACCCTCACGCGCCCTCCCATGTCTCCCTGCAGTGTTTACTCCGGGCACCAGTCCATTCTCATCCCGCCTTCCGAGCTGGAGACCAGCCCTGCCCTGTGGCTTCTCGCCGTGAGCCAGTACAAAGTCCGGGATACATTTTGCTCCTATTCAGTCATGGAACTTTGCACCAAGGGGCTGGGCTCGCAGACAGAGTCCCTCAAGGTAAGCCGCCCGTCCCAGGCCTCAAAGTGCTTTGGGGAGCACGGCCGAGCGTCCTGGGGCGGCACCGTGTCACGGGCCGTGGGAAGGGCTCCTGAAGCAAAATAATTGTTCACAAAAGCCAAACTGTAATCCGCTGTCCCCTGAAGCTCCCAAAACCGACTCCGTGTGAAAACTTGGTTTTATAAGGTGAATAACTTCCCACGGCCCCAAAGGCTACAGGCCAGGCTGTGCACCCCACACCCTCCGTGTCTGTGATCCCATCAGTTCTGCCTCAAAGGCCCCGGATTGCTTTTCCTTCTGTGGCTGAACTCACGTGTTGGGTGAAGTTAATTTTATTCTGATGTTGGTGTTCGAGCCGTAGGGTTGAACTTAGCCACTTGTTTTTATTTTCCTTGAAGATCCTGCGTCCCTCCATTTAAGTCAGTAGCATTTGAAAGACGTATTTTCCTGGTGAGGTAGTCGTTATCCGTGTAGGGAAGGGGGTAGTCACAGGACCAGTGTCGATTTACACTCCAGCGGCTGCCCGTTGTCTGTACGCCCAGAGGTACGTCTTCGTGTGTGACAGATGACATTTGTGTATCCGTGTGTATGCACACACGTTATCTGTGCACGAGTAAAGCATTGCGTTTTCCTCCTGAATTTTGTTTTCTTGTTTGGACCTAATGCAGTAAGCTCGAACAAGAAAATGAGGCACAGTAATGTTGATATTAAGCTACATAAACAAATGTATAATTGCTTGAAATTATTAATGTGTATAGGAAAAGAGATTTATAAGACATAATTATTTCCACTTACATTATTTTATAAAATGATTACATGTTTCCAAGCCCTTGACATACTGATTGATTGAACCGCACGACAGGCTTCTGAGCTAGAAAGCACTGCTGTTAGGGAAGAGGAATCCTAAGTTGCAGAGAAGGCACGTGCCCTTTCCATGTCCTTACACGTAATCAGTTTTGGAGCCAAGGTTTGGATCTTTGGCTCCAGGTGCACCGCCTCAAGACCCGGGCCTCACGGCCTCCCCGAAGACACACATGCGTCCCTCGAGCACGGGTGTCACCCAGCTGGAGTGTTTTCTGCGTGACTCTGTGCGTGTGAGAACAGATCCGTGCAGGAACCTCCGGGGCCAGAGTGCTGCGGCCCCCGAGCTGGGTCCCCCTGCAGCGCGTGGGAGGCTGAGTCCTGGCCCTGAGCCCAGGTTGCAGAGCAGGGCCCGGGGCCGGGGCAGGGGGAGCTGCTGTGGGGTCCAGCCTGTGGCGGTCGTCCTTCCGCGGCTCCTGTTCTGCTAGAGACTGTCGCTCACCACCCACCTCCCCCCCCACCCCCGTGGCCCCCCAGCCCCGTGCTCAGCTCCCCGAGGTCCTCCTCTGAGCCCTGCCGCCTTGCTCCGTTGCCTGGCTGTGGTGCAGACCCGAGCTGAGCTTGGTCCGCACAGTCATCAGGATCGAATGGACCTTCTCAGCCTCATGGCACTTAACGGAGTACTGTCTTTCTGACATTGTCCAGACACGTTCCTTTTCCACTCTGTATCGGGAATAGGTTTTCTCATCTCTGTCCAGGCTGTGCTCTCAGGCGTCCCTGCTCGTAGGCGTGTCTTGCTTCCCAGAACGCTTTCCTGTGATCATTTCGTCCAGTTCTGTGTCTCCCCGTGTCCTTGTGCCTGCACCTTCTGTTCTTTAAGACGGCTGGGACGGCCCGGGACAGTGGAGTGACAGGGACACACAGAGCCCCAGGAATGAATGTCCGTGCAGAGTCCGTGTTGCCTGTATCCATCCGAGTAAGGAGGCCTGACCCCTGGGCCCCAGAAGGCTGACCTCTCACTGCTGTTACTTGCAGGCTCGAGGACTGGACCTGTCCCGCGTGCGGACGTGTGTGGTGGTGGCCGAGGAGCGGCCTCGGATAGCGCTCACGCAGTCCTTCTCGAAGCTCTTTAAAGACCTGGGTCTGCACCCGCGGGCCGTGAGCACCTCCTTCGGCTGCAGAGTGAACCTGGCCATCTGCCTGCAGGTGGGTTTCTCGGGGTCAGACACTGCTCCCGTTGGAGAGTGACGCTGAAGTGACAGGCGCTCCGCACAGGGTCGTTTCCGCGGCTGACGCTTGGCTACGTGCAGAAGATACCTTGTAATCTGCTGCGTGTGGTGGGTGCACGCTTGTTTGGTTGGTTGTTTTTTTCTTTCCTTTGTCTTTCTTTTTTCCTTTTCCTTTTTCTTTTTTCTGTCTGCATTTTTGCGTAGCCCCTACTCATAGCTGGCATTCCGAACTCTCACTTTGTCCTGAAACGTTTTCACTTCGGTAACATGAGTAGTGGTTGGCCCAGACCCCTGAAGTCAGGCTTTTTAGAAAGAGCGTGTGGGAGACAAATGCTTCATTGTGGCAAAAATGCTGCATCTTGGAGGAGGAGTGCCCAGCACCATGGGCAGGTCCGGGGGTGTGCAGCCGTGATGGCTTCTAGATGTAGCCCAGGCAGTTCCTGTCTGCGTTTCCAGGACGCAGGCGAGAGGCAGCCCCTGCGGATGCCCCTGCAGGAACCGTGGCCGGAGAGCGTGTGTTTGCTTGTGTTTCCTCCACTTGCCACTGTCCTCCCTGCTCCTTTCTTCCTTCGACCCCTTACCACGGGCACGTTGATCCGTGCTGACCACCAGCCAGGGCCGGGGAGGGCTGCCAGCGAGGGGGGCCGGGGCATGCCCACGTGCCCTTCCCACAGCCTCACCTGCCGCAGGCGGCCCCGGGCACAGCTGCAGACTTTGGTCCTCTGACACACCGGCAGGGTAGGAGTGTCACTCACCTGGGGGCCGGAACGGAGCTCAGCTCAGGCCGCTTCCCGATCTCCGTGCTGCCCGCCCACTGTCCCCCCGTTTCTGCCCACAGCTCCCCCAGGGCTGACCGTGGAACGCTCCCGGGCGGCCCCGTACGCATCAGCACTCCCGCAGATGGTGGCCGAGAACCGGCTCTTCCCATGTGACCCAGCAGACGAGGTCACTCCAGAAACATTGGCTACAGAAGGCATTTTGTTGGGTTTTTATTTTGATTTTTTGAATTTTCTGCTACATCCAAAGTGGCACGGCTGTCCTGGCCCATGGCGCTGTTTTCGAATCTTGGCAGCATCTTTAACCATTTGTGTACAATTTACATTTTTTCGCACCAGTTTGCTTTATTCTCAACTCGTGTTCAGCCAGTTTTCCTTTTTCCTGGAGGGTTAGCATTGGAAACTAGCTGCAAGTGTCGACGTGTCCGAGGGTAGAGATGAAGGGCAACAGGACGGGGCTGTGCAGTCTCCCAGCCATGGCCATGCTGCTCAGGGCAAGGGTGTGCCAGGAGGACTTCGAGTTCTGGCTTCAAGGAGGCAATAGAGCTTATGTGCTATGTTAGATGCAGCAGCCCACAGTCCCACACCGCAGTGTCCCCGCGTCTCTAGGGGACACCCGACCGTCCCACACCGCAGTGTCCCTGCAGCTTCTGGGACACCGCAGGCATAAGGTAGCCTTGTGTCAGCCTGAGTCAGATTTTCCTGTGAACGTCCCTTACACTCAGTGAGGTGGAAGCGAACATACAGTTTGTAGCGAGTGAGTAAAACACTCCTCGTAAGAACCAGTCGGAGGGTGCAGAGTGACTGGGACACAGGGGGTCACGGAAGGCCTCCGCAGCGGGCAGCGAGGCAGCATGGTCCCCCCAGGAAGCCAGAGGGCAGGGGCAGAGGCCTGGAGGCAGAGCTGGCCAATGGAGACATTAGTTTTCTTATAATTGTTCCAAAAATTACAGCGTGTGAGAGGACAGTAGTGAAGCAGCAGGCAGAGCCCGTGGTCAGAGCGGAGACCCAGTTTCGTGCTCCCCGTTGTGCTTCCCGGCAGCCTGACCCACAGGAGGTGCCTAAGGAGGAATATTCTAAAACTGAATTTCTATGAATCGTTCGGCAAATAAGGGAAAGCCTAATGGTTCTGAATTTCTTACAGATTGAATTTTTTTTAATAAAGGAGTATTTTAGAAGAGAAATCAGAAAGTACAGATCAGCCCACAAATAAATGATTAAACCTGTAATTCCATCCACCCAGAAATAAACACCATTAATCCCTTGATGTAAAAATACCAAAAACACAAGAAGCTACAATGTTCAGTCCCAGACTCTGAACCAAAATGTTTGGAGGCATCGGGAAGTTGAGTCTTCCTTTTGCGGCAGAGCTAGCAGGGTTACGGACACACGTGCGGTCCGGGGTGGGCATCCTTGTTTTCCGTCAATGCGCTGTTTGCCCAGAGGACCGTTCGTCCCGGCCACCGAGTGGGCCTGCGGTTTGACCACTGTTCTCCGGGGCCGCCGCGCTCGGAGAAGGGGGACATCTCCATGTGCATGTGACCTGTCCTTGCCTGAGTGTGGGTGGCCCACGGGCCCCTTTTGGGGGTTCCCTGGTCTTTGGGGGACGGCTAACTTACCCGGCAGGCAGGTAGTGGACACTGCGCAGCAAACACACCCACTGCAGGAGACGTCGGTGTTCCGTGGAGGTGAATTAGGGGTTCATCTTTCCTCAGCCAGGGTTCCCACGGATGAATGTGTCCTCGCCCCGCCCCGAGCATCCCTCCTGGCGGGTGCGGTCTCGTTCCACAGATCGTCCTCCCCCGTGGCATCTTGGGCGCTGGTGCGTTCTCGTACCGCGACTCCCACTGCTCTCGGGCTCGGGCGGACCCCGCCACCCTCTCGCGGCCCCGTGCAGCTCCTCGTCCCACGTCCCTGAGTCCCGGGGCTGGAGGCATTTCCCTCGTTCCGGCTTCCCCTGGTGCCTCATTCCCCACGGCACGCTTTCCGCCGCTGCTGCCGTCGTGTCTGTGGACGCGCGAGGCCACTCAGGGAAGGACGCCCAGAGAGCCAGGCACCGGGGAAGGACCGCCCCTCCCGGCTCAGTCGGCCTCGTGGACGTGCCGCGGTGCGAGTCCTTTAGCGGTGGGAACAAGGCACGTCGGAGAAACCCGACACACTTTTTTGTTGAAGTCCAGCATCCCGTGTGACGTGCGCCCGCGGCAGCAACGACCGTCCTGCCCAGCGAGCCCACGGTTGAGTCCCCACCGGCTCTCGGCCGCGGCATCACGTAGCTCCTCCTGCCGGCGAGTGTCTGGGGTTCGCTGCCCACTGTTGGCTCAGACGGCCGGGCCGGGCCGGGGCCTGCACTCGAGAAAGAAGACGTTTACCCTCAAAACAGAAGCGTTCTCTGAAAGGAGGATGATCTGGGACCGCGTCTGGTTGGCGACGTGGTTGCCACAGCTCCCGGGGGGCGAGTGGGTGTTCTGAGATGGGAGACCCTGAGCCTCAGAGCAGCCCAGAGGACGTGCCCCGGTGGCCAGGCAGCGAGCAGACACGGAACCGTGGACCACATCCTCGAAGCAGAGGCGACCACTTCCGCAGAGGAGCCCATCTGCTTTCTAGCGCTTTCCTTTCCTCTCACATTTTAGATCAGTTCTGCTATTTCGTACGACCCACAGTGGCAACTCAAAGACGTGTGTCTCTGTGGTTGGGGGAGGTTGGGGGCGGTTGGGGCGTCCGCCCCTCCGTGGCTGTGGCTGTGGGTGGGCAACATGCCGGAAGGCGTCAGACAGCTCAGAGCAGTGATGGCTGCTTGCTTGTGCTGCTGGGTGAAACCGGGTTTAAGAGAAAATCCTGAGAAATGACAAATGTTTTGTTGTCAAATATACAAGTGGGCAAGTATAAAAAATCTAAACATGAAACCATCGTAAAAAAAGAAAATTGGGACACTCACGATTTCTGTGCTGCCGTTGACTCAGCTGTTCTGTCTGAGAAACGAGTGAGTTATGTACTCCCTTCTCATTCTGAAGCAGGAACCGCCACGTTAATCATTCCAACACAGCCCCCTTGAGGTCGATGGCGTAGCTCTGTGGCAAAAGAATGGACCAAAACGGAGTGTGGCTGACTTGAATTTTACACGAAATACTGGTATGTTATAGACTTATGCGAGGAAGAAATGTAGAAGGATGTGCCATTTTTTATGCTTAGAAATGACACTTCCCAGAATCTTTAGTCATAAAAATGACTTTAAAACAATTTGGATTTGTTGAATCTATGACGAAAGTGGACGTTAGGTCAAGTTATGACTTCTGAGTTTAATTAACTTTAACATAAATTTCCCTTAGTGCTGTTAGGAAGTCTCACGTACATATTAACCTCTGTTGAAAAAGACATTGCCTAAAACCAGTTACTCCTTCCAGAAGTGTAAGGCGGAAGGTCTTTGGTTGTACTCAATTAAGAAATCCAGCTTTTTATGACAGAAAAATGAGCCCCCTCCTTACCAGCAGAAGGAAGGAGGAAAAGTGGGGTCTTCTCTTTTCCAAAACTTTTAAGTCACCTTAGCAGAAACTTTGATCCTTATATTTGGAAAAAAGCAATGATTAATTTATCTTGGAGGAAATCTTATTATAAGTACCTGCGTGGAAGTAAGTCAACAGGAACGTTGCGGCCAACCTTCGATCTGAAAGCTCCCACGATGAAAGAGAAGTGCGGCCGCCCTGATCAGGAGGAGTGACGTCACTGACTGTTGGGAAGAAAAAAACCAGGAAGCGCAGAGGCTGATAAAAATCTCAAGTAATTCTCAGAAGAAAATTGGTAGTTTCAACACTTTCGTGAATTCGAACTCTCAGTTCATTTCCTCCCCCTCACTGCTTTTGGGTGGGGAAGGACCGTAAAAGGGGTGTTGTGGGCTTCTGTGCTCGCCGGAGTGAGTCACACTCAGCTGAAGCCTGCACCCCCTTTCCTGCTGACCCGCCTTGTCCCAGGAATGAGAAGGAGCAAGGGCCTCCCGTTACCCAGTGTTCTCATCCGCACTGAGCGCAGATCCCTTCCCCCGTGCCCTGGGTGGCTCTCCCGGGCCTCCAGAGCAAGGGACCCAACGTAGGACCGTGCGCCAGGAGCAGCCGCGCCGGCGGTCCTGGTCCCGGGCCCCACGACGGCCACGCGCCACAGACCGCGGGAGCAAGCCTGCTTCCCGGGGCCACGGGTGGCTGCGGGGGCCCTGGTGACCTTGGTCCCCAGCACACGTGTGGGCGGCCAGGACAGCGGGGGCAGGGGGCACTTAGCACCAGTTACTCTGCAGCTCCAAACAGAGTTCCCTGTGTTTACTGAGTTTACTCAGCTGTAAAGGTCACCGCCATGGACGGATGGGCTCCGTGAACTGGGACAAAGGGGGAGAAGAGAGGGCATGTTCTTGCTCCCCTCTGTGTGGTGTTTTGGGGTTGTGCTAAGCACCAGGGCTGCCCTAGTGAACAGAGACTTGGTGTTGGGTCTGCTGGCTCCTGGGCACGTCTTCCCGTCTGGACAGTCTGCAGCTTTGGGAATGACAGGAAGAGCTTAGGTCCTAGGAGTTGGCGGTGAGCTGGGCCCCGAGGCTGAGCACCACAGGCCTCACGGGCAGGGGTTCACTTGGGGTGGCTCTTCACCAGCTGCAGGGATGTCCTGGGTTTCAGTCTGGGCCTCGCACAAAGAACGCGGGCATCCGAGCTTCTCGTTGGTGAGCAGGGCTCAGGAACGTGGCCTCCCTGCTTCATGGCCTGCCTGCATTACCCCTGTCCCCTGACCGGGAGCCCTCAACAGCAGCACTCGGTCGACACGGGCTGAACGGGCAGCCTGGGCCTGTAGTCGTCATCCCTTCTGTGCACAACTCGTCGCCGCTGGTGGAGCTCAGAGCAGAGCAGGCCGTGCGTGGCAAGCGGCCATGGCCGTGTTTCTTGGGAGCTGCAGAAAGAGGCAGCCTCCTTTTCTGCACGTGGTTTTTGACCTTTGTGAAGGCCCATTAATGATCTGATGTGTCGGTACGTGGCACGGACTGCCACGGTCAGATCCGGCACACGGGCTGGATTGTCACCGCCTTTTTGGCTCCTGCCAAACCCACTAATTCATTTCAGACCCTTATTTCCTTGACCCTCTGTTGCCGCAGCCACTCCTGATACTAATTTCTGAATCAGTTGGGAAGCTTAAGACTAGCCTCAGAAGCCAGCTCTGTTTGGGGTGAGCAAAGAGTGTATTTATAGGTGACGGACTCTGGACTTGTGTTGTTTCTTTGGCCGCGTAAGTCGTAAGAGGCTGTTGTTCCAACCGTAACCTTGAAAGCGATCCAGTTAACACCCGAGTCACAGGTTTTAAGAGCCGTCAGTGCTGGAAAGGAGCAGAAGTTTCCATGACCTGAAGTCCCCTGTGGAGAAAAGACACCCCTGCTTACCCCCGGCAGAGGGGTGTGTGTGCAGAAGCCAGCAGCGGCAGAGAGCCACGAGAATCATCTGAGGTTCGTCAGGCCTCTAGTGAACGCAAGGTCACGCATCTGAAGCCTCGGGGGAGCCTGAGAATCCGTGCCCCCACCAAGGGACAGTGAGCCCCCAGCGGGTGGGAGGCAGGGGCACTGAGGACGGAGCAGGGAGCAAGAACGCTGCAAGGCCCCCTGGAGACATCCCCCTTGCACTCCAGACACAGAGGTGGGACAACAGGGCTGAGCACGTGTGTCTCAGCCCCCGGGCCTTTCCCAAGTGCAGCCCTCGGGCCTCCAGAGGCTGGGCATTGCCTGCAGGAGGGAGAGAGCTGGAGAGAAGGGAGAACCACCTTGTCAGGCAAAGAATGGGTGTCCAGAGTCTCAGATCCTGCCCAGAGCCACAAAGCCAGCCCGGACCGGCATGTCAGTGGAGCTGTGCAGGGGCCCAGACCACCGCCACGGCGCGGGTCACGGAGACGGCTGGGTGAGGCCGGAGAAGGCTCAGCCCTTGCTGGGAGCGCACTGTTTCCTGCAGTCTCTTCGGTCGCTCAGACACAGTGTTTGCCTCCCAGGAAAGCCCTGAAGGACGCAGAGGGAAAGGAAACGTAGCTGTGCGGCGCAAGAAGATCGTGGCGACAGTCTGGAGCAGACGTGCCAGAGTCGCCGGAGCCCGGGAGGTAACCGGGACGCGTGCGATGAAGAGGGGTGCGCCCTGCACGGAGAGGGGCACGATATCGTGGAAACATAAAAACTACACCAAATAACCAAATGGAAATGCTGGAAATGAAAGCTGCGGATGTAGAAACAGGATTCCTGGTGGCTCCGCTAGCAGACCGGATGCAGGGGGAGAGGCCCGGTGAATTTCGGGCCCCTCACAGGAGAGAAGAACGTCCAGTGGAACAGTCGGGGGTCTCTGGGGCGACAGCAGGTTGTCTGTCCTATGTGCAGCAGGAGCCCGGAAGTGGATGCTGCGGGGCCTGGGACAGACAACCGTTGAAGACGTGATGGCAAGGACCCGTGAGGGGTATCCGCCTACAGACTCAACATCTCCGTGAGCTCTGGCAGCGTAGATAAAAACAAACCTCGTTGAATCCTTATCACAGTGCTGAGGGCCAGGTTAGAGATGGTCTCCAGCAGCTAGGGAAGAATAGAGATACAGTGCATGGAGAAGAACAGTAGAAATGACAGAACGACAGAAGCCGGAACACACTGGACTGGTCCGTGCAAAGCGCGAAGAGAATGGCTCACCCAGCCGCAGTACCATTCGGGAGCACACGGCTGCAGGGAAGGCCAGCTGCTCGGGGCCGAGAGGAAAGCACACGAGGCAGGTCAGATCTGTAGCGAGAAGCATCAAATGCTAGAAAAGGTAAATACGAGGAAACACTGGAGAATTTTTCTATCAGTGTATGGCTATGAGCATATTTTAAATTTCTTTAAAGGCGATTAAGTATTAAAAGCAAAAAAGGGCAATCGAGGCATTTGTAGCCTGAGTAGCACTGGTACGAGAGGGTGGTGGAAACAGGCCGCTCTGTGTTCCTAAAGCACATCACGTGACGGTGGACTGTGAAAATGCCGCAGATTTCCGTCTCTGCATCAAACTCTAAGAAACGGGTCAATTGAGATAAAGTGCTATACTCGAAATAGTCCGTTTGTGGGGGAAGAACAGAACAGGAACAACAAACAGCCAATCATATCAACAATTACATTTAAAGTAATTTAACTAAACAGGCAATTAAAAGGCAGAGGTTGTCAGGCTAGAAAGATGCAAGTGCACGTAGTTACGAGAAACCTTACCTCCGGGGGTATTGACCGGTTGGAAGTAAGCACGAAGTCCGCGGAGGAGGACGGCTGTGCCGTGATCATGACGGACGTGTGCGATGTGAGGGTCTCGGGAAATGAAGGTGTGCATCACATGGTGATTAAAGGGTTGGTTCACCCGCGAAACAAAAATCCTAAATGCACCTGAAAGGAGCTTCAAAATATGTGAAGCGAAACTGACAGAATTCAAAAGGAAAAAAGAAATTCATAGTCGTAGTTGGAGACTGTAACATCTCTCTCCCAGTAATTGATAAAATGAGGAAAATATCAGCACATGGAGGATTTTAACAACACCATGGCCTAACTTGAGGTGACTGACATTTACGGAGACGACACCGTACTGATGTGGGCTGGTCGCGTCCCTGCAGAATTCGTACGCTCAAGCCTCACCCCACTGTGACGGGAGACGTGGCACCCATGAAAGGTAACAACGGTTTAAAGGGTCCTAGAGGTGGGGACCTGATCTGATAGGGTCGGTGTCCTTACAAGAAGGAGGAGGGAAGTCAGGGCTGCACTCTCCATGCACACACGCTGAGGAAAAGCCTTAGGAACACACAGCAAGGGGGCAGCGGTCGGCAAGCCCGGGAGAGAGCACTCACCTGAAGCCAACTGTGCTGGTTCCTTGGTCCCAGACTTCCAGCTTCCGGAACCGTGAAGAAATAAATTTCCGTAAGACACACAGTCTGTGGTATCTTGTGACGGCAGCCCAGGCAGACTCAGACACCAGCATGTGTAGCGTTGTTTTTGTCAAACATGAAAAATTCCCCAAGAAAGACTATAAAACAGTTTTCAAGGAATATTAAATGACCACAATCACACTGTATGTTCTCTGTGATGTAATTAGTAATAACAGGAAGATGGCCAGAAAAATTCCTAAATACTTGGAAATGAAACAACACACTTCTGATTACCCGTGAATAAAAAAGGAAATCATGAGGAATATGAGAAAATACTTGAAGAGGGTTGTTAATGAAAACACAGCGTGCCAGATTTTGTTGGTTGCACCTAACGTAGGACTCAGCAGTAAATGTTTGTATTAGAAAGAGGAGAGTGTAAAATCTCTTCTAACTTCCACTTCAGAAAAATCTAGGAAGAAGCAAGAAACTCAAGCTCAAAGTTGGGAGAAGATAAAAATAAATGTGGAAATGAGTTAAATAGAACAAAGACAAAGGGGAAAGTCAGTATAGTGAAAAGTTGATTCTTTACAAAAACTTAGTAAGTTTGGTAAACTGCTGGCAGTATTCATCACTAGTCCGAGACGAGAGGGAGACCAAAGATACCACGTGCTGGCAGGGAATGGGGCGCTTTTTGCGGGCGCAGGCATCACTGTTGGGGATGTGGGACAGCCCTGTGACTTCGGGGAACAGTTTGTGAGTTTCCTGTACTTTTCAACGTGACTTGCCTGGACCCAGCAGTTCTCTCCCGGGTGTTCACCCCAGAGAAGTGAAGTTGTTCATCCTCCCAGGGGCCGCACACAAATGTGCCCGGCAGATACGTTCATGATTACCAAGAACTGCAAACAGCTGCACATCCACCACCCGAGAGTGGGAGGGCAGGCTGTGCTCTGCTCGTGCAGCAGCTTGCTCTCCTGCCGCGGGAGGGATAGACCACTCCTGCAGGGACCGGTGTGACTGGACCTCAGAACAGTCTTCCGGGTGAGGGAAGCCAGACACAGAGGTCCGCACACCCTATGAGTTTATTTATATGATTTCCTGGATAAGACAAAACTGTAGGTACAACAGTCAGATCAGTGTTGCCAGGTGCTGAGGGCCAGGGGAGGGAACTGCCTGCAAAGAGGCAGGAGGGGCCTTTTGAGTGGTGAAGGTTTTCTGTGTCCTGATTGTGACGGTGGTTCCATGACTACACATTGTCAAAGTCTATCAACCTGTAGACCTGTGGATGAATGTTACTGCGTGCAGATCACCTAAATACATCTGAGAGATAAGGAGTGATGGAGGGAGGGGAAAATTCACATGTAATAGGGCTAGGGTCTTCTGTTGGCCAGGACGGAGTAGCAGGGACCAGATTCATCCTTTTCCCTAAACAAATAAAGAATGGTCAAATACACGAAGCATGACCCTGGATGTCAGGTGACAAAGAAGGAAGAGCCCCGAGAGGAGCAAGGTTGGCCGTGCGATTTCTCTAGGTCACCGCAGCCCAGTGACCTCTTTGAGTGCAGGACATGGAGCAGAGTCTGAGGAGACAAAAGGTGGCTGCAGTACTCAGAGAAGGAGACTACAGAGGAAAGAGACACAGAGCTCTCCCCAGAGGTCCCCTCAAGCGTCGCAGAGCATGTTCGCCGAGTCATCTTATGAACACAGCACCCGTTCCCGTCAGAAAACCACTCAGAGCCCCACAGAACCAGCCAAAAGGGCTGGAGTGAATATGGCTTGTTCCCAGCAGCCAGGCTGGAAATCTCAGAATTCATGAGGCACCGCTCAGGGCTCATCTCACAGATATTAAAAGCAAGAACTGGGAAGAACAAGATTTTTCCAAGTAATTTAGCATGGAGCAAAGGTCAAGAATATTTACAGGAATATAAAAATATCCAGCACCCGGCAAGTCAAAATGTCCAACATACTGTCAGAAATTACCAGGCACACCACCCGTCCACAAGGAGGAGAAATGTCAGTAAGTCAGAACTGAACTAAACTGACACAGATGTTGAATCTATAGACGAGGATACTGAAAGAGTTATTTGAACTGTAATCCAGATAGTCAAAACGTTAAGAAGAAACATGGAATGTTAAAGAGAGGGGGAAAAGACAAATTGAGCTTCTAGAAATGAAAACTACTATATTTGTGATGAAAAATACAATGATGGAATTGATGGCAGAAGAAGATATTGGTGAACTTGAAGACACAGCAACAGAAACTTTACAAAATAAAGAAAAGAATGTTAATGGTAAGACCATCATTGAATTGTGGGGAACTTCAGGTGACTTAACATACAGGTGCTTGTCGTCCCCAAAACAGAGGAAGAAGGGATTGAGGTCCAGAAAATACACATGAAGAACTATTTTAAATTTGGTGATGGTATGAACCCACAGATCTCTCAGCTCAGCTACCTCCAACATAACATAAAGGGAACTGCTTAAGTTGCTCAAAGCCAGTGATACAGGGAATATCATAAAAGCAGCCAGATGAAAAAGAAGTCAAGTTACATACAGAGGAACAAAGATAGGGATCATTTCACACTCCCATCAGAAGTGATGTGAGAAAGAAGACAGTAGAAGACGTCTCTAAGTACTGAAAGAGAAGAGTCGTCGGCCTAGAATTTTACCCTCAGCAGAAATGTCTTTCAAGATCACAGGCTCTATAGACACTTTTTTAGCCATAAGAACAACAACAACAAAATGCTGAGAATTTACTGCCAGCACACCCACACAGGAAGAAATATTAGTGGAAATCCTTTAGGCAGAAGAGAAATGATACCAGATTCCGTCTGGATCCACACGATGAATGAGTAGAACTAGAAATGGCAGCTGCAGAGACATAGAAGATCTTTAGCACTTTTTAAATCTCTTTACAAGGTTACTGATGGCTCGGACAAAGGTGGTGTTAGCTTGTGGGGTGTATAATGTATGACAGCTGCCCAGAGGTCGGGAGGGGAGGAGATGGAAGGTGTGTATGCTGTACAGGGCGGTGCAGTGCCACTGGCAGGTGGGCTGTGAGCAAGACGTGAGCTGACAACCTGCACGTGACCACAGACCGGTTTTCTTCCAGCAGCTGGTAACCCACCAGCCAGCAGGGGGGATGGAGGGGACCTATGAGAGGGGAGGTGGAGGGGACCTACTAAGTACGGAACAGGGGGTCAGACATACATGCAAAGGATCTAAACACCCCAAGGAAGATGCAGAGATCATGAGACTGGATTTTTAAAAAGCGAAAACCTAACTATGGACCCTATGACAAACTCCTCTTAAACATGAAGACACAAGTAGATTGAGTACAAGGACAGGAAAGTTGTTCCGCACTAATCTTCCCAGAGAGCTGAAGCCGCTACATGCATATCAAGCCTTATTAATTTCAGAACAAAGAATACTGCCAGGGGTGAATAAGGTCATTTCAGAAGAAGGTAATTTCATATATGTGAAGGAAATTGAATTCATAATCCAAAACCTTTACAGGAGAGAAAAAGAAAACCTCTAGGCCCAGATGGTGTCACTGGGAAGATACCAACACTACAGAAACTTGTTCGGAAGATAGAGGAAAAGGGAACATGACCCAACACATGTTACGAAGTGAGCATAACCTAGATACCAGTATCTGACAAAATTTCCCGGAAACCAATAGCCCATGTGGGAAAACATTCCAAACAATAGCCCATGTGGAAAAAATTCCAAACAAAATAGTAGCATATTGAATGTAGTGACATGTAGAGAATAGTGCGTCATATCCAAGCATGTCTTAGCTCCGGGATGCAAGGTTGCTTCCCCACTTAAAAACTGTCTAACTCGGGGCGCCTGGGTGGCTCAGTGGGTTAAGCCGCTGCCTTCGGCTCAGGTCATGATCTCGGGGTCCTGGGATCGAGTCCCGCATCGGGCTCTCTGCTCGGCAAGGAGCCTGCTTCCCTCTCTCTCTCTCTCTCTCTCTGCCTGCTTCTCTGCCTACTTGTGATCTCTCTCTAAAAAAAAAAAAAAAAAAAAAAAAAAAACTGTCTAACTCACCATATTGTAACAGAGTGAAGGAGAAAAACATGACCATATGATGCAAGAAACCCCTCGTTCATGGGAGAACTAGGAAGACAAGGGACCTTCTTCAGTCTGGAAAAAAATTGTAAAAAAGTAGAACCTCATTCTCAGTCGTCCACTTTGAGAGCTTTTTCCCTAAAATCAGGAACATCCGCATTGCATGGAAGTCCTAGCCAAAGTGATAGGATACAAAAATTAAAAGTACGAATACTAGAAATGGAGAAGTAAAGCTTGTGATTTGCAGACTGCCCAATAGTGCCCATAAAACTCCTGTGGAACAAAGACCACAATTGCTGGTGTGTAAAGTTAGGAATAGCACAGAAGCAGTTTATACGTGGGGCACCAGGCTGGCTCAGTCCATTACGCATCTGCCTGTGCTCAGAGTCCTGGGATCGAGCCCCCATCGGGAGTCTGCTTCTCCCTCTGCCTCTGTATTCTGTGTCTGTCTCTCTCAAATGAATAAATCTTTTTTAAAAGTTTCTACATAAAAAATGGTATTCCTACGCACCCCCGTGTTTACAGCAGCACTGCTTACCATAGCCAGAATATGGGAACAGCCCGCGTGTCTGACGACGGATGAGTCAAGAAGATGCAGTACGTGTACGTATGCACACACATACACACAATGCAGTATTGCTCCACTGTAAAAACAAACACGAAATCGTGCCATTTGCGGCAATGCGGGTGGAGTTAGAGTGTGCTGTGCCAAGTGAGTCAGAGAAGACAGCACCATGTGAGCTCACTGATGTGTGCAATTTAAGAAAAAAAACAAAAAAGAGACAAACCAAAGCAGAGACTCTAGAAGTGGAGAACAGACTGGGGGCTACCAGAGGGGAGGTAGGGCGTGTGGGGGTAGAGAACGGGACCGAGAGCGCACTCCTCTTGGAGCGCACTGAGGAATGCTCGGGACACTGAACCCCGGGACTCCTGTAAGACCGTGTGTTAACCACACTGGGTTTAGATCAAAAGTAAACCACCTTCCTCGGGAGTAGTATTGAACATGGAATTGTGTAAATGCCATTTACAGTAATATCCAATACCTTTACGTACTTGACAATGAAAGGTGTGGTTAAAGGTGTACACCAGAATCACAAAAGAGTGCTGAAAGAAAGGAAATCCTAATAAGTGAATGGGTGTGTCAGAGTCGTGGAGTGGATGAGTCAGCACTTTTTTAAGGATGTGTTTATTTATTTGCGAGAACATGAGCGGGGGGAGGGGCAGAGGGTGAAGGAAAAGCTGACACCCCAATGAGCAGGGACCCGACGCCGGGTTCCGTCCCAGGACCCTAAGATCATGACCTGATCCGAAGGCAGACAGATGCCCAGCCGATGGGTTGGTATTTTTAAGGTCACTTTTCCCCCCCCAAACTGATCATTCCCAGCCACAGTCTAAGAAGGTTGGTCCCGAGGAAATTGACAAAATGCTTCTCAAGTTGCTGCCGACCGCACACCACAGAGAAGAATCACCAGTCTTGAGAAAGAACGGTGCGGCAGGACTTGGTGCTGGCTTTGGAGCTCCCGTAAGGCCGTGGTAGTCAGGACAACGTGGCCCTGGTGTCCGGAGAGACCAACAGAGAAAAGCAGAACAAGAAAAACAAAGCAAACCTGGAAAAAAGAGAATGAATCCAGAAGTAGAGCCGTGTCACCAGGTCCACTGAATAGGGAAAGAAGAGGTTTTTTGGCAAATGTTTTGGACTGACTGAAGGTTTAGATGGTGGCATCTCCTCGGAGAACACACGAAAATCCATTCTAGGTGGATCACGGACCTGGATGTCTGTGGCGGTAGTTCTAGAATACGGCTTCCGGGAAGCTGCAAAGACGGTCTTCATGACTTGGGATGTGCAAAGATTTCTTCGGGCACAGAAAAGCACTTAAGCATAAAAGGAGAACATGATAAAGTGGACTTTATCAAGATTAAAATTAATCTTAATATGTTTAAGAAACTTAACAGAAAAAATACGGACTGGGAAAATGTATTTGTAAGAGCACGTGTGACAAATCCTCCAAAGCCTGGAGTATATGCTCGGCAGAAGGAGACCCACAGAGGACGGAGAGGTGCAGAGAATGCGCTCAGCGTCTTCCGGATGCATCACTCCAGGAGAGAGCGGGCCGACAGCTCGCGCAGGCAGCTTGGGGCCCGCAGGACAGCGCAGGACAGGGACGTGCAGGACAGGGACGTGCGGCTCCTGCGGGTGCATCTGCCGTTTGCTCATGAGCTCCCAAAAAATGATTCAAGGCACGACATGTGCTCCATTGAAATCCTGATTTTCATTTTGAAAAAAATTATGGTGACTCCACATGTCAGCCCACAACGATTTCAATCAGCAGAGCTGATGGTGCTAGAGGAGATGGCGTGGAGCAGCCGGAACCCCTCATCATTGCTGCTTCGGGGACACGCCGGTCATTTTCTCCCGCAGCTCCGTGCGCGTCAGCCTGGACAGCCAGCATGTCGGGATGCGCACCCAGAGCACAACCTGCTGCGATCGCCCAGAGCGGAAAGGACCCAAATGCCCCCCAGCAGCAGGATGGGCAGGTACAGAGGACACGTTCACACAGCAGCATGCGTCCCCGAGTGTGGCGGGGCGAGCTGCTCCACAGACGCCATGCGCAGCGCCGGCCGACCCAAGGGAACACACGCTGTGTTGTTTTATGCCGATCTGATAATAGATGAATGTGTGGTGTGAGAGATCACACAGCGGGAGCCTTTTGGGGTCGGAGGTGAAGGAGTCTTTATATGCTCTTGGGGGCGGGGGTGTCACATGGGCGTATGTGACTGTCCAGACTCCTGTAGTCAAACGTGGAAATCCCGTGCGTTTGGTTGTCTGTAAGTTCCGCCTCAGTTAAAACGGTGAGACGGTCACGCTGCTGCACAGGTCGGCTGGGAGCGCCAGGGGAGCCGGCTGCAGTCCTGCAGGTGGGACCCCTGCTCCGAGGCCGTCCGCGATGAGCCCCTGCTGTGCCCAGGGTCTGCTTTGTGCTCCCCATAACCGGCCCCGGGGGACACCGCCTCCCCGGCCCCCGTTTATGCTAACTGCCGCGGCTCCTCCAACACCCAGCGCAGTAGATATGTCCAACATCACTGCTCCGGATGCCTGACTTGGTGGCACGCACTTCCACTCAGGAGCTGGTTGCGTGAGCCTGCGGGGCGTGGGCCGGTACCAGGTCATGCCGCCCCCGTGGCTGGTTAGCGACACACCAGGGTGAGGGGCTGGGTGCTCTGCGCTGGGGTTAGGATGAAGTCTGTGTCTCTCCAGCAGAGATTTACGTATAACCGATGTGTTCCAAGAAGCGTTCGGTGCCTGACATCGTCCTTTTATGCAAGAAAAAGAAGGAATTTTAGTATGAATGTGTCCATCTGTGACGTGGTTGCTATACAGCTGACCTTTACAGTGCGGACCTTTTCCATTAGTGTGACCTGAAATCTCAGACATGCTCTGTCTTCCGTCCTGAGGAAGTTCCAGTTGGAATGAGTGAGTTTTCTTTCCTGCTCGCCCTTTTTTGCAAATATTTGATGACTTTAGGTACCTGGGAGCCCTTTCACGCATGAGAGCTCTCCTTTAAAGAAACGCCAGCTTACGTTTTTGGCAGAGTTAATTTTGTGCAAGTGAGGAAATTTTGTTAATACACACTCCCTCATACGTATCCTGAAATCTCCATTTTTCATACCTTAGGACTTCTGAAGTCTGGAAACACCTATAAACTAACCGTTCACTCCTCCTCCTTGTGTCCCTCATCGATGCGACAGCGGATTTTGCTAGATGCCAAGCTGTCACTTCTGTGTGCCTACAAGTTGGGAAATTCATTCTTAGTCATACATTTTTTTTCTCTGAGAAAACTGACCCTTGAGCCTCAACAACAAAAATCTGTGAATTAAATTAATCTAGAGAAAAGATGGGCTCATTTTGTTCCAGTTAATATTTGGAATATTTGGGATTCGCGGAATCGTGAAGGGGATTATTGCAAACCTTGCAATGGGCTTGGGTAGGTCGGGTGAAAGTCGCACTCGCCTCCAGGTGCGGACCAAGTTCCCAGCCGCTGCTCCTTGGTGTCCGGCCACAGCTCCCGGCCCAGAAAGCCACTGCCTTGGTTGCCGTGGTGCCCGCAGGGAAGGCAGGGACGGAGCGACGGAGACCTTGGTCTGCATCTGCAGGCTGTGCTGTTCTCAAAGGCCCCGGGGGGCAGGAGCGACTCCATGCGGGGTGGGGGGGGTGGTCACTGCCGAACCCAGGAGACCCGCGGATGGCCTCATATTGCAGCTGTCCTCCCGGGACTGACTGCGCCCGGACCCTGCGGGGTGAGGTTGGGGGCTGTGGGGTCGGGTCAGAGATGGCGCCAACGACTGTCCCACATCCAGGGCCCCTGATGGCGCTGCTGGGAGGGTTGGCTTCCGTGCCCGCTCACCTGAGAAAACCCACGCGCTCCAGGGCCCTGCACGGCTCCCGGAAGGTTTCCGCCGCGGTCATGTCAGTGATGTTAAGCAGGGTGGAGGGGCCCCAAAGCCATGGAACAGAAGGACAAAGCAGGAGGAAGCGTCGTGGCGGGGCCGACTCGGGCACGTGCTCGGGAGGGGGAGCTCCCTGCTGCGACAGCGGGCCTGGCCCCCGTGCGGGTCTGGCCCCTGTGCGAGCCTGGGGCGCTGTTCCTTCGTGCCTCCGTCTGACCTGGGCATCTCTTGTCGGTTCTCTCGCGCCGGAGCCGGGCCAGGCGTCCCGACTCAGCCAGGAGCACATCCGGCTGCCCGTCACGATTGTCCTTGGAGCTGCAGCGCACCGGGAGCCACGCGGGGCTTCGGGCGCCAGCCCCACACGGTGGAAAATCCACACAGAAAGAATTTCTGACTCCCCAGAAACCCTACCAAGAGCCACTGTTGACCAGACGCCCTGTGGTGACGGAAATGCTGAGTCACACCTGTTCCGTGTCACCTGTGTCTCTTCCGCATGTGCACGGTGACGTGAGCCAGACAGACACGGGTGTTACAGGGACATCGGAGGGAAGAGAAAATCTGTGTCCATTCCTGCCTGGCTTCTCGGGACCAGCCCGCACGTCGGCGGAACCCCTCGTTGAAAGGCGTGCGCGCCGGAGGAGTTGTATTCAGAGAGGCGACCCTCACCAGTTTGCCGTAAAATTCACGCCCCTCCTCCCTTCAGGAAGGAAAAGGACCCACACGCCTGCTATAACCCCGACACCGGGTGCTACCACCGACCTCGTGTGGCAAACGGGTGACTCGGGTCTGTTGGCCCGAGACCGTCATCTGTCACTCTCCCCTGTTGCTCTGTGGGTTTGTTGACATCTAAGTTTTGTTCTTTTTTTAGCCTTTAATGGTACAGTGATTGATTTTAACATTTCCATATTTGACGTTGGTTCTGATCTTCTTTTTACTTTGTTCCCTGCTTTTTGCATTCTCCTCCTTCCCCCTCCCTCTTCCTCATCCCATTTAATTGTTGGGTTGTTTCGTTTGCGTGTCTGTGTGTTGCTTGTTTGTGGTTCTGTTGGTCTGGTGTTCTCTCCTTTCTTCTCGTCCCGCCCCTGCCACTGCAGCCCCACAGGCTGTGGAAGCTGGCCGGGCAGGTAGGGGACCCTCCTCTTCATCCACACCAGTGCCCCCCACCCACCACCGTCTCGTCAGCCTCCAGCACTGGGACACACTAGAAGTCGAGTGCGGAGCCTGGCTCAGGGCGCAGGCCACGGACGGACTGGCGCCCGGCGTGACGTGTGCTCTCAGACCTCCTCGAATGTCGCACGCTCGTGACACACACACCTGTTACGCACAGTTGCCGGTCTCTGCCAGTCTGGGGTCCTGTCCGTTTGACTTCACGTCCCACGTTTGGTGACCTGCTTTCCGATTTGTTTACTTTTTAACTGGCCGCCTGTGGTTACGTGCTTTCCGTTACTCAGAACCTCGGACCAGTGCTGGTCGGTCACACGGCTCCGTGAGTAGCCGTCGCTGGGAGAGGACGTTCTCAGCGTAACACGGGGCGTGAGCTTGCACGCGGAGGCTGACGGCGCTCTGTGCTCGCGGCTGGAGACCGGCGGCCGGGATGCTGAGCACGCGGCCGGCCGGGAGAAGCCGTGTTTAGCTTAGTCTTTCATGAAACTAGATTAAGATCCTCTCCTGAAGAATTTTTGCACAGTTCTTCAAGTGAATTCTCAGGGGCTCTCTCAGTTTTTGGAAATTTGTTTTGGGCTCCATCTTCTTCTAGGTAAGGTATCACCTGGCCTTCCCGAGAAACAGCTACAATTCTTGGTTTAAAACGTAGCTGTAGTTGCACTGCACGGAGGTGGCGGGAAGTCACTGGTCAGACGTCAACCCAGCAGGTTTTGAAGGGATTTGTGCCGCCAAGAGCAGACCTCTGCGCCCCGTGTTCGGTAGCTCGGTCGCGGAGCGCTCCCGGGGGACTGCACTGTTGATCCATGCACCACCTCCCTGACCCGTGTCCCAGACGAAAATAACCTCCCTCGGCTGGAGGAATGCCAAGGCAGAGGCAGAGCTAAACAGAACAAGATAATTATCTCTTAACTCTTCCTTCTTGAGCTGTCAGTCTGGGTCCCACGTTCTGTCCCACGTTCTGCTTCAGTGTCTTGACCTCTAGAAACATACCCTTTGGGATGCATGTAGTAGGAGCTTCTCAGGAACGCAGCTCCCTGTCCTCGACGCCTGCCAGCCGGACGTCTCAGCGGCTTCAGCCTTTCTCTTTGGCAACACACGCAGCACATCTCTTTTCCTCCCAACCTTTGTGGATAGGATGGACCGTTAAGCCATGTGGAAATCCAGCACAGTCCTACTAAGACGCTCCTTTCAGAGCTGAGGTTACCAAACTAGAAACTAACGGGTATCTTGGAGAGAAGTGTGGGTCTAGTGCTTTTTAGTTTTTGTTCGGTTTGCGATTTTACCAAAGAAATTCTCGCTAACTGGTAGGAAGCACAGACCCAGAGGGCTCCCACACAAACGTGAGTTAACCGCGCTGTGTCCTTGCTTGCAGGGGACCTCGGGACCTGACCCAACCACCGTCTATGTTGATATGCGAGCTCTGAGACACGACAGGTACGGTGCTTGGGGGTTTCTTTCTTGGCTGCCCAGCGTGCAAGGGCCATCTAGCGAAGGAAGGACCGCAGCTTCTGTCCGCTGTGTGCACGTTGCCGGTGGATCAAGCCGGAGAGCCGCGCCACTTGGCTCGAACCGTGCCCCCTCCACCTCTGTGTGGTTCCCACTGGGGTAGTCCGCTGTGCGCCAAGACCGCCGCAGAGCGGGCAGGGTGACTGCAGTTGCCTCTAACGGTCTGTCCAGAAGCCTGGGCACCGTTTAAAGCTGCCAGCACTCTGCCCACACTTCTTTTTTTTTCTTTTCTTTTTTTTAAGATTTTATTTATTCATTTGACAGACAGCTAAAGAGGGAACTCGAGCAGGGGGCGTGGGAGAGGGAACGAGGGGAGCCCAATGCAGTCTGCCCACATTTCTTTATGGGAATTGAAATTGTGTATGAAGGTGTTTCCATAAAAAATTAAAACATGGGTGAAGTCACCTTCTGTGCAGCTCCCCAAGCAGCCTTGAGCGAAAACGAAAGGTGAGCGTTTGAGCGTTTGTCCGTTTTCCTCAAGCGGGGAAAGGAGGCGGAGGCACAAGCAAGATGAGAGCCTTGCCGGGAATTTCCGCCCCAGCCAGGAGGACGTCC
Organism: Pteronura brasiliensis; assembly: GCA_004024605.1. NCBI lineage: Eukaryota > Metazoa > Chordata > Mammalia > Carnivora > Mustelidae > Pteronura > Pteronura brasiliensis. The sequence continues at coordinate 45,411 of PJEN01006925.1, forward strand.
CTGGATGCCTGAGGCTCCCCACTGAGTGACTGTGGTGATGCCGGCTCGTGGTTGTTTCTGGGCTGGGACCGGGAGCGTGGATCTGCGTACGGGGGTCTCCTGTAAAGGACTAGCAGGCGCCTGATGAGGCCCTGCGGTGGCCAGACACTGTGCGTCTCGTCCTCCGCTCACCTGCCCATGTGGGTTGTCACGCTGCTGAGCGAAGGGACGAGGGAGTCAGCGATCACCGTTAGCGGACGGGGGGCCTTGCCCAACGGAGCGAGCGGCCCGTCATCCCCCGGGTGACCCGCGTCCGTGTGTGGGGGAGCGGGGTTGTGGAGGCTGAGAAGCGGTCCAGGCGGCCACGCACACAGCCTCCAGGCCCCGCAATCACAACGGGCATCCCCAGCGGGGCTCTCGGGCCCCGTGGACGTCAGGCTGTGTCTGTTGAGCACAGTCTGGGGAGCGGTATGCCGGCGTCCCAGGGACGGACTGAAGCTGTGCTATGGGAGGGGGACAGCCGCACACGGATGGTCCAAATGCAGTATGTGGAGACGAGAGGGCTACCTGTGTTCCCCTAACGTGTCCCGCGTGAAGCCTGCCTGGTCCCTGTGGGCCTCGTCTTAGACACTGCTGTGCAAGGGGAGCCATGGTTCGAGCCCCGAGCTAGACGCCTCTCCGAGAGGCCGAGGGCAGACACGGGTAGCACCGTGCCCCGGGCCCACTCCCGGCCGCGCCCTCCCTCGGATAATCTTCCGACGCAACATTTGGCTTCGAAGAGTTCAAGTAACTTGTTGCAGGGTCATCGGCATTTCCAGACGGGACTTCTAGGCTTTACCCTCTGCAGAAGGTACTTAGAAACGGTACAATATTAGACCTTTTATGATTCCGAACCTGAGCAGTCGCTCCCCCAGTCCCTGCTGGGGTAGCATTTGTGCGGTCGTCTGCGGCCCGGCCCCACACGTGGGACAGGCAGCCTCCGTGAGGGCACGCGGAAGAACACGGGTCCTTTGACACAGGAGGAGCAGCGGACGACCGTCCAAGCCCCACATGTCACGTGCGTCCTGGAGCATTGGGGATGGTCGGACGGAGGGGACGGAGGGCTCGAACGGAAAGCGGAGGCACCGCTGTCTCCGGTCTCTGTGACTGACCCTGCGGACGTCCCGGGGGGCAGTTCTTCCCCTGAGAGGCTGCAGCGTGGCACAGGGCGGCGTGGCAGAGCTGTCCACGCTGGCAGGAGCCAGGGCCTGAGATGCGGTACGTGCTCATGGCGACCGACCGCTTCTCCCATCATCGAGGTCCATAAACCTCTTAAGTGACGCCCTCGTCCTGAGGTGTGTGCTCTCTGACGAGGTCATCGGGGACAGAAGTAGAAGCGCTTGGGGAGCTGGGAGTTGCTGTCAGTCATGCATCACCAGCGCCTGCTGGTTGTCACAGTTTCTGGCCATGTTGACGAGTGTCAGAGGGCCCTGCGGGCAGGCAGGGCAGGCAGACAGCCGCGTCCACCCTGGCCGGGCCTCTCCTAAGAAAGCCTCCTGCACGGGGCCTGCACTGCCCACCCACACTCCAGTCCAGCTGATTCACATTCTTGCCTCTCCTGCAGGCGGAGGACAGAGGAGGCCAGGAGCTGAGGGAGGTGGTCCTCTGCCGCTCCTTCAGTGTGGTCTTTCCCCAGAGTGTCAGGGGCCATGAGCCCGAGCTCTCGTGTCCTCTTTGTCGTCCACTGCCGTCACCCCCTGTGATGGGCCTTCCCAGCTAGGTCAGGCCGGCGCGCTGGCCCACACACCACTCACGAAAACCTCCCCTGCTCTTCCCCTCACCCGTGAGGCCCCTGCCCCTGGAGGCCGGAGCTCCCACCCCCTCCCCGAGCTGGGAGTCATACCCCACGGCCTCTCCACTGTCCACAGCACCCCAAGTCTGTGAAATCCTCCTGCTTTCAAGCCCAGTTCCATTCAGTTCCATTCCACCATCTACCCTGTGCGTTTCCCAGAGAGAAGACCACTGACTTCACCACTGACCTTCGTTAGCATGTAACCCAGAAGTGTCTTAGCAACAGCTACTGGGACGGAGAGGCTGTGGATCCAGCCGATCAGAATTCAGATCTGGGCAGGCTTTGTGACCTCAGTCTCCCTGTGCCCAGAACGGGCACGATACAGCCTCCCTCAAGGGCCCTGGAGGCGTTGTGAGGGCAGTGGGGTTGAAGCTGTGTCCCCCCCCCCGCCCCACGGCACCAGCGTGACCCGGGGCAGGAGAGAGCTCGCTGGGCTCTAGGTCCCCGTGGGGGTGCAGGTGAAACAGGGGAGCCTTTGCAAATATTGACTCTCTATCTTGTCACTGTTTGTGGGGAAAAAAACGAAGCTGTTGTGCTGAGGTCAGACACACTGAGATTCAGCGATGGGAGTGGTCACTCTTCCGGCTGCTTTGGTACATTCACTAGGACGTCAGGGCACCTGCTTAATTATGAGCTAATCACCCGGAGAGGGCTACCTCGTCCGTGTGTACGTCCAGCTTCCCTAGAGAGATTGTGCGTGCTCACATGCACACGTGGGACAGACGGGTGACAGAGGAGAGCCTCGTTGTGGAAGCCTGTGACCAAATAGTTCCCCAAATTGACTTGGTTTCTACGTGACTTTCTGCCTCTTGTCTCCTGTGACCCAGTGTTGGGATTTGGTCCTCTCTTTACGGCAGGTCACTGTGGAGAACATGTCGGCCTCACAGAGCAAGGGACTGACTCTCCTGCTGATGGAGTGGACGTAGCCTCACTGTGCACAAGGGAGAGATGGGGAAATGGTTTGGGGGCTGCTTGAAAGTGACCGTGACTTTTTAAAAATACTCTTTCTAATACGTTCATTTAAGATGAATTCACGGTCACTCCATCTCTTCCAATTAGATCTTTCCTTGAGCACTTGGGAGTTTGCAGACTTGAGATGGGAAAGAAAAAAGTTTCCAGCTTTTAAGGAAATAGTCTTGGGAGTTAACTCTCGTGGACACAATGTTAGTGTAAAGCTTTCCCCAGCTTCCTCACTCCTCCTAACTGAGGTGCTGCGTCTCCGGAAAGCAGGGATGGTCCATTAAGTCCTGGTCAGAGGTTAACCAAGGACGGAGACCCCAAGGGAAGTGAGCGCAGTGTTCAAGTGCATTGTGAGACTCACGATTTTGTGCAGGGCAGGAGGGGGCCCAGATGAACACAGAACAGCAGAGGAGGGACCCCGCTCTCGGCCGGCTTTCGGTGTGTGCGTGACCGGCACGAGGGTCTTAGCAGAAGCTGACGGGGAGCTTGCACTTATTACCGGATCGCTGATTCCCGGTCACACGCTCCTCGACAGCCACCGGGAGGCATGGGGGAGCACCTCCGTTGCCCAGGCCCCATGTGGACGGAGCTGACCCCAGGAGTTCTGGCTGCCGTGAGCATCGTTGTCTCCCTGGCGTTCAATGAGATACCGGCTGCGCGCTCCTGGGTTCCGCTCCGCTGAGCCCGAGCACCTCCTGTCTGACCCGAGAGACCTGGAAGCACGGCGATGATTCACTCGTGTAACACATCTAAACGATGTATCGCTTCTGTAGATGCGTCCCTGGTATACATACTTACAGACCTGCTTCCTGGTATACATACTTACAGACCTGCTTCCTGGTATACATACTTACAGACCTGCTTTCTTGTATGCATGCTTACAGACCTGCTTTTCCGTCCGCTGGCCTGGCTGCTTGTCGCTTGGCCAGCTGAACGGCAGCTGCCTCATTGGAGAGGACTAGATCCAGGCTGGAGCGCTGTGGGTTTGTTTTTTTTTTTAAAGACATTATTTATTTGACAGACAGAGATCACAGTTAGGCAGAGGCAGAGAGAGAGAGAGGAGGAAGCAGTCTCCCTTCTGAGCAGAGAGCCCAATGCAGGGCTCGATCCCAGGACCCTGGGATCATGACCTGAGCTGAAGGCAGAGGCCTAACCCACTGAGCCACCCAGGTACCCCGAGCGCTGTGGGTTTTGTGCATTCCTTAAATAGTTCTTCAGGAGTGTACTCGAAAATCTGATGACTTTATCGATAGAGAAAACGGAATAAAAAGGGAGAGTTCATATTTTGCAGCGTGTTAATTTAGGGCTGAATTTCCAGCCCCTTCTTCCCTGTCAGAATCTTCCCCGGGTTGGTAGCTTCATATACAGACATGAGTCCCCTTTCTCTGATTCTCCCCCTTTAGAATGCAGCCCAGCGGAACCAGCCTGTCGAAGTTTCCCGAGCTGCCTGTGCAGGTGGGGAGCCCCAGAGCCGTGTCTGAGAGGTCCTGGCCGGGTGCAGGAGGCAGGTTCAGGCTCCCAGCCCCATACTATGGATGAGCTCTTCCCCTCGATGTTTTCTGTACTTTTCCCCCATCCAGCATAGCATCCCTTAGAGACCACAGACCTTTTAAACCATCACCTATTTCTGATCTTTGCACCTCATTCTGACACCTGTTGTCCCATCAGGACATTCTGAGAGGAGGAGTGAGAGCTCCAGGGGGCTGGTCCAGGCACCGGTCACAGCTCTGCCACCAGCTGGCCATGTGACCTCAAACCACGTCTCTGAACCCACCAGCCTGCCCCCGTCTCCTGCACAAGGGTGTCCAGAGCAGACTGCCAGGTCCCGCCCCTCGTTACAGGTCTGCACGTTTCCCCACTGGGTTCTGAATGATCGGGTGAGGTTTTTGAGTCCTTTCCACACTTCAAACATTTGCGGAGTTTTGATTAAGTGTTCCTTTCCTAGAACGTTTTAGGCTCTTCTGAGAAATTGTTCTGAAATCTTTTTTCAGCAAAGATCAAATTTAAATAAAAAATAATGTATTGACAGGATAGTTTTTGCACCACTGGTTTATTCATTAACTCTTATCCCGAAGGCCTCTACCGGGTCCTCTAACTTGGAGCGGCAGATGAACTACGGGATGGCCGGCTAACTCTGAGTTTCAGACACAAGAGGCATCGTTCCTCTAGTACAAATATGTCTAGAAACGCGTGGGTGAACGTATGCTTTAAAAAGCGTCCCTGTTGATCTGAAATTCACATTTAACCGAGCACCCTGTATTTCTGTTTGCCAGTCCAGCCCCTACCCCGAGATCAGACGCCTGCCGCGTTCTCGCAGCCACCGTGTCACGAGTGCCGTGTCTTCTCTGACGGAGAGATCTCGTTCATGACCCGCATGTTCCCTGGGGGGGTCCCCACTGCAGATTGCCACCCCGTGCACTGACCTTTCCAGAGGAAGGTGGACACGGTCCCTGATTTCTCATTGTGAGACGTGCACACGTGGCCAGAGTGATGAGAGCCCTTCCTGGGCACACTGTGCGGCAAGTCCGATCCTGCCGGCTTTGCGGGGTTCTGCGGTGCAGGGTAAGACCTTGAGGAGCCCTCTTTTGTGGGGTCGGAACTCAGGCCCGGAGAAGGGGTCAGCAGCCCCCCTGCCTTGGGCTGGGGTGTCGGCCAGACGGAGCAGAGCCCCCTCAGACCAGCCATGCCATTAGAAAGGCTGCCCCATCGTGTCCTTGTTCTCTCCTCCCTCCTCATTCTGGTGTGGTGCACACACACCTCGTGGTTTGTAATTAAATGGCCCAGGGTGTGTTTGGGTGGGTACAGGGAGAAGATGATGGAAAATACAAGTCTGTGAAAACCCGCTTTCTTACTGTCTGTGTGTTCAGCTTCTCTGTCTGTGTCCTGGTGAGTTTTTCTGCTCCCGCTGTTAACAGACTCACTACCACCATAAAACCCTGGGAAGCCCATGTGATTGTAGGATCTGAGCAGAGCCAAGGGCAGCCAGCTAATACCGGCCCACGTGGCTGTCCTGTGGAAGCCCATCCCTCATTGGAAAGTGAGAGTTACTTTAGAAGAAAGGAATCCTAGAGACTTTTCCCCTGAAGGGAAGCATCTCTTTGCTTAAATAAACTTATTTCAGGGGGAGTTTCTTTGTGGAGGAAGAGATGGCCGCCTGCTCAGACATGGGCCTGACCGCAGCCTGGGGTGGGCACAGGGGACCCCAGGGCTGTGAGTGTGACATGCACCACGGAAGGACGGCGTGGCTTCTGCCTCACAGGATTTGCTCACGGTCTGCGTATTGAAGCGACGTGTGGCCTCCTCCTGCACCACCTGTCCCCGACCGTGTAAGTGGTTGCTGCGAACAGGCCAGTACGGTGCTGCGTCGGAGGGCAGCTCTATGTTTAACTTCTTGAGGACCCTCCATGCCGTTCTCCAGAGTGGCTGCCCCGGCTCGCGTTCCCACCAGCCATGCACGAGGGTCCCGTTTCTCCGCATCCTCGCCCGCACCCGTGGTTTCTCATGCGGCTGATTTCAACCTCTCTGATGGGTGTGAGGGGATCCGTGAGACTTCATGGTGGTTTTGATGTGAACTCCCGGTGGTCAGTACTGCTGGGCGTCCTCCTGTGGACTTGTTGGCTGTGCATAGAACTCTCTCGAAGAAATAAGTGTCTGTTCAAGTCCTTTGCCCGTTTTTCATCAGATTGTTTTATTTTTGAGTGGTGGGAGTTGCTTCTGTGTGCTGGGTCTCAGTCCCTTCTTGGGACTTGCCAAGAATACTTGCCATGTTCTCTCCCATCCCAGGGATGCCCTTTCACTCTGTTGAGGTCGTCGAGGGCACAGGTCTTTGTTTTGGTGGGATCTGGTGTTTCCACCTTTTGCTGCCTGTGCATTGCTGTCCTAGTGCAGGGTTTGGGGATTTTTTTTGTGGGTTTTTTTTTGGTTGCTTTTTGTTTGTTTGTTTGTTTTTGTGTGTGTGTGTGTGTGTGTGTGTGTGTGTGTTTTGTTTTTGTTTTTTTCCCAAATCCTACATTAAGCTTCTGCCCTGTTTTCTCAGAACATTCTTAACTTTCTAACTTTTATGTTCGGTCTTGACCCAACTTTGAGTTAAATGATTACAAATGATATTTTCATTTTTATTTTTTATTGATTTCTTTACGTAGACTCCATGCTGGGCATGGAACCCAGTGTGGGGCTTGAACTCACAGCCTGAGATCAAGACCCAGACTGAGGTCGAGAGCTGGACGCTTACCTGACCGGGCAGCCCAGGGGCCCTGAGTGATATTTTTAAAAGGCAGGGGCTGCATTTTTTGTTTAAACGTCGATTTCATAAAGACAGAGAAGCTCTGGGAATGTTCCTCAGTAATGGAAGCTACAGACACGGGACAGCCAACCGCAAGCCCTGGTGCTCGGCGGGTCCTCGGTGTGGGGAGATGCCGGCGCGGCCGTCGCTGGGCTGACAGACGGAGCCGGGGTCAGGGCTCAGATCGGTGCTCTGTTGCGGACGGCTGTGCTGTGACTGTGTGAGAGTCGCCCCCTCGGAGGACGTGATGGAGTACTGGGCCGCAGAGGGTCATGATGGAAGCGGCGTCCCCCACCCCCCGCCTTCAGAAAGACGCACACACCTGTGTGTACGTGTGTGTGTGTGTGTGTGTGTGTGTGCGCGAGAGAGAGAGAGAGAGAGAGAGAGAGAGCGGGACAGAGAGCAAATGTGATTAAGCAAACGGGATAAAATGGTAGCAACAGGTGAACCTGACTAAGGGATATTAGAAGTGTTTTTTGTACTCCTTTCATGTGTGCAAGTTGTCTATAATTTTGAAATTACTTTCAGAGACATTTCTAGGAAATGATGCTCATAATGTATCAAGTCCAGAAACTGTTTTGCAGGCTTTTCTGTTCTCAGGAAGGGAAAGGAGGTGTGCCCTAGTGAGACTGTCTGCTGGGAGGTAGCAGACCCAACACCCACTATTTGGGGTAGACACGGACCCACGTAGACGGGAACAGGGTGTCCGATGGAACCCAGTATAGAAGCAAACACCAGAGCACCCTGGGGGGACCTCCACACCACCCTGTGCGCCCGACACGGGCTCTGCTGGACGTCTCCGTAGAGGGATCGGCTCTTCGACATCCTCGGAGGACGCCGCCGCCCCAGCCGGGGTGTGGACAGGGGCAGGGGTCACACTAAGGGAGACAGCTGAGGGACATTCTCTCGGGAGGGAGGTCGGGCCAGCACAGAGGGGTACGTTGTGTTGAATACGTGCCCTCTACCGGACGTGGTGAGAAGGGCTTCACCTCCGTGGTCTCCCTCCCCAAACGCACAACCTCCGTCCCCCCGTGAGAGACACCAGATGGTCCCACTGACCGGTTCGCCCGGCTCCACACAGCTATCACAGGCATTAAAATGGAAGGTGTGAGCGACCGCACCAGCCCAGGGGGGCTACAGAGACGTGGGGGCTGGGTACCCCTTGGGGTGCAGGAGAAGGTCATTGGCCAAATATGATGACACATGGACTCGAGGTGACAGAAAAGCGCTGATGTGGCTGGTTTCTTAGTGGCAGCGGACGTCCCTCCCCTTCCACGCCCGCGCCTCTGGGTCCATGACGGCGGTTATTACTGGGACCTGGTGGGGCCATCCTGGGTGTTCGGGCTTTTTGTGAATCTGAGACTGGCCTGGGGCGCCTGGGGGGCTCCGTCTGTGAAGCCTGTGCCTTCAGCTCAGGTCATGATCCTGGGGTCCTGGGATCGAGACCCCTTTTGGGCTCCCTGCTGAGCGGGGAGCCTGCTTCTTCCTCTGCTTCTGCCCCTCCCCACTACTCACATGCACTTCTCTCGTTCATGGTCTCAAATAAACAAAATCTTAAAAAATAAAATAAAACTATCCCAAAAATAAATGCTATTAGTTAAAAGGAAAAGCCTAGATGTCTGAAAAACAGACATTTTCCCTAAATTTAAATTTGAATGAGTTTGCATCAAAACCTTAGGAATGGACACGGGGCTTGACCCATGCCCCATCAAGGGTCCATAGACAGACACCAACAGGGAGAAAAGGCTGCAGGGCTCCTTCCAGCCTGAGGGAAAGACGAGGAGAAAGCAGAAGTCAGGAGGGCGGCTGAGGGAAGGAGCATGTGAGGCTCGTGATTTTGTAGGAGGAGAGGCAGCGGTCACACGTAGGTACTTGGACAGTGGTTATAGGAAGTAAGCGTGCTCCTCTGTTCTGCCTGCTTTCCCTGGTTTTGGGGTGACTTCTGCTGGGTTGGGGCTTCCTTGACCTCCCAGGCTGCGGGGGTGCTGGAAACCTTTGCTGTCACCCTTTGCAGTCGTCAAGGGCTGACGCCGGGGGAGAGTTTCCCTTAGAGGCACCACGGCCTTCGGTGTGTCCTGCAGCGTCGCTCCTGCTGCAGGTTTGACCGTGTGGTCCCCGTATGGCCTCGGATACGCTCCACCAGCCGCACAGGATGCCGCAGGCTATTCACCAGCCAAACACGGACAGTAAAACGGGTCTCATGTTCCTCCCTCCGCCTTGGCCTCCGGGAGGCTGAGGACGAGACTCAGCCACGGTGCCAGCAGCAGGGACCCCACGTCCTGGAGCATTTGCCACACCCCATCGTTAGGGATCCCTCCCACCCACGTGCCCCCATCCTGCCGTCTTCTGGAACTTCAAAAAACTTCTCGTGCAAATGGTGTCATTATGTTACATTCAGTCTTGTAGCTGCTTCAGACGCTGGAAGGATGTTTCTGTGAAAGCCCTGGGGTTTCTGGTAGCACTCCATGGCATGGGGGGCAGGTGCAGAGCCACTCGTCTTCCTCTGGCGACGACTTTGGGTCCTGTCCCCTCCTCTGCGTCTGCTGTAGCCGAGCGGGTTGTGGCGATTGAAGGTGCAGACAGTGCTCGCTTTCCAGGTCATGGCGGCCACCAGGCAACCAGAGCTGGACAGCAGCGTGACGAGCAGGGATGGGGGACCCTATCCGGACAATCCTGGCAGCCCTGGGGCAGGCAGTGTGACATTGTGGTTGGTCTGCAGGTAGCCAGCTGCGTGGGGCAGTGTTGGTGGGCTTGGTCCGGGACAGGAGTCGTGGTCCACAGACCCATGGCAGGTGGAGGAAGGGGTGAATGTGGGGGAACCCGTGAGGCTGTGGTGGCCCCCCTGGTGCATCCCACGAGGCTGGAGAAGGTCCTGAGGAGGAAGGGCCCTTTGCAAGCGGATGTCTTGCTGCAGCGACCCTGCGTCACGCGGACAGCTGCAGCCTGGCAGGGCAGAGCTCAAGTTAGGGCAAAAACGGTCCAAGTTCAGAGCACAAGGTGGGGTTTCATCGGGAATCATAAATCTGCCCCACGTTCACCGTCTTCCTTGCTATCTCTTCCAGCAAAAGCCTGAGCTTCGCATCGTTAAGAAAGACTAGACAGGAAACCATGTTTTGGGGAGCCCCGGCTTTGTTCTTGAGCTTGGGAAGGTCAGCGATGAGCAGGGCTCCTCCCCTCCGGCGGCCCGGCCGGGTTAGAGGGGACGGGAGCGACCAATGCCCTGAGCGAGCTCGTGAGCTGCTGAGAACCCATGTCAGCTGGCGAAGGGGCTCTCGACCCTCTGGGAGCTGGCTCGGTGCACAGGGACGGCCGTGGGGGCCGCAAGGGCACTGGCAGGACATCTGCACCCCTGAGCTGGCTGGTCAGTCGGCGGCTGCATCGCGCCTGGAGATTCTGCAGCGTCCGCTGGAGTCCCCCCGAGAGGGTCTCCGCTGTGGGCTCAGTCTGTCCTCTCTCGGGAGACAGGACCACTTTCTCTGCCCTGCGTCCCTGTGGAGGGCGCCGGGCCGCTTGCTGACAGTCTGTCCCCACAACCCCTCGCGTGTGCTGCCATGTGGCTGTAACCTTCCAGACCACTGGGAGAGGCAGTGCCACGGCAGCCCCACAGCTACGGGTGGCAGGCGGGGGCCCACGGTCATGCAGGCTCCTCCGACCCAACGCCAGCCGGCTCCGTGAGCGGTGCCCTCCCGTGCCGAGGGGGTTGCAGACTGAGCAGGGCTGCACCCACACAGGCCGCCCTTCTAGCTCACCGTGTGTCTCTGTTCATCTCTGAGAGCACAGAAAACCATCTCTTCCCACGCGTGTTGCAAACGCAGGTCCCAGCACGTTCGGGAGACGGCTCTGCCTGTTGGTCCCGGCAGGGCTGGGTTGGGTTTGGTCCTTTGTCATCCACTCTCGGGGTGTTCCTCCTCCCATGTGGATGGAGGGCAGTCTTATGTGGCATTAGTGGCTTGTTTGGGAGCGATGCCAGCACCCTGTCCCTGTTCCCATGGGGCTCGGACACAGAACGCCGTTTCCATACTGGCCGGAGGAGAAACTTTTGGAAGAGCCTCTGTGACTCCACGTGTGGGACGAGGTCCCTCCTTCGGGATCAGACAGGGAAGGACGGGGCACAAGCAGTCCCTTCGAGCAGGATGAGGGCAGAGGAGGCTGACCTGTGTGTGCAGCCAGGAGCCCGGCTCGTGGGAGGAGAGCCTGCCCTTGTGCTGTCCCCTCCGACTGACCAGGCCCCGGGCCCAGGTAGAAGCCTGCAGGGATGGGGAGCAGGTCCTGAGCCCCCGAGGCCAGTGTCCGGGACATTGCCCTTCGTGTTCTGGTTCCACTCTTGACACCAGGATGTCCTCTCCCACATCCTCACGGTCCTGATGCAGTGGGCAGAGCTGCTGGGGCTGTCCAAAGTGCCCAGCGGGCCTTTCCGACGGCCTGAAGCAGCAACGGCTGTGCGTGCAAACTGGCAGAGCAGGCGTGTGTCTGAGACGGCCTCCTTTTTGGCTCAGAGAGGTGCTCCCCAGCCTGACTCCTGGCCGTGGGGGGTATCTGCCCTGGGTATGGCCAGCTGTGGACCCCGGAGAGCAGCCCTGCTCCCGCAGAGGGTGCGTCTGTTGGCCCTTTCTCCTTAGCCCATCCTTCTCTCCGCCGCCCGCCCACTCCTGACTTTCCGCCCAGTTCGGCTGCACGGCCCCGTAGCTTTCTCCATGTGCAGCAAATTACCGCTGTCCAGACGCCACTGTTGGGTAGCGAGCCGGGGGACACAGGCGCGCCCCCGTCACCTGGTGCTCGCTCGGCACCGAGGCCCGGACTCCCGACCCCGCAAGAGCGGCGCGTCTGTCTGCTGTGTGCTGCAGCGAGGCCGGTCCCCGGGCCCTCAGTGCCGTGGCGAGGGCAGCCCTGAGTCCTGTCGCGGCCTACCTGGGCCCGAGGAGGGTCTGTGTCCCGCAGTTCTGGATGACTGCACCCAGCGCTAGCTTTGGAGGGCAACGTCATTGGGCCTGACGGCATATCCTAGAACCATGCTGAGGTCCAGGCTGTTTTTCTCGGATGACCCCTCATCTCCCACCGTGAGCATCAGGGTCTCCCTTAAGACAAACACCAGAGATCCTAGCGGTTCCCGTCAGATCCCAAATTGGAATAGTGAGTTTTCTGCCTCACCAGATCACTGCTGGCACCAGTCTGGCCCTTGCTCCCCTCCCCGGGGCTGCCGAAGAGAAGGTGTCCACCCTCCATTCCTGCCCCAGCCCCACGACTCAGCACCACTCACCCCACGCTGGCTCCTTCCACCTGCGACAGCAAAAGGCACCACACCCGGGGCCTAGAGGCCCGTCCGGCCTGTACGCTGCCACCAGGCTTCCTCCTGCGGTGCCCCGGCGCCTCTCCCCCGCCCCCCTCTGTCTCTGGGGTACTTGCGAGTTAGGAGGAGGGTGGCCGTGATGGTGCGGGGGCGGGGGCAGGCGTGCTGAGCTCCCCTTCTCCGTGGACGTGGAGACACACGACATCCCCCCTCTCGGTGCTCCCAACTCCGCTCCGCAGCGTCCGGCCATGGTCTCCTGCGCCTCACTCTCCTGCAAGGACAACCGTCCTTTAGATGAGGGAACAACGTCGCAGCCATATGGGGCCGAGAGGGACCGGGCGCTTAAGAAAAACGGTGGGAAGGGTTTAGCCAGCTCTGGCGGTGACCACACCAACGTTGTCTGTGGTTCTTTGTTGTTGTTTTTAAGATTTTCTTACTTATTAGAGAGAGAGTATGAGCAGGGGGAGCAGCAGAGAGACAGGGGGAGGCAGGCTCCCTGCCAAGCAGAGAGCCCGATAGGGGGCTCGATCCCAGGACCCTGAGATCATGACCTGAGCCGAAGCCAGAGGCTTAACCCACTGAGCCACCCAGGCACCCCCGCCCACAGTTTTTAAGATTAAATAGCCATTAAGTATTGTTTTAATGGAAAAGAGTTTCTTTTCTGAAAGAAGTTTTTGTTATCTGAGTTGGCTGGTCCTGTCCCCTGGGGCCCAGACACTCAGGCGTCAGACTCCTGCAGCCACCGACCTGGGCCTCCTGTCACCTCAGCCCTGGGCTGCATGGTCCCCACGGCCGGCCCCGGGTTCAGAGCTGTGTCGTGACGTTTAACTCCTGTCCTTTTCTGCAAGTGCTGAGTTCAGTCCTGCTTCCTCTGGGTGCGGAATCATTTTCCCAGCTGTTGTGCAGGCTTGGTGGCTGGGGCATGGCCTCTGTCTCTGTGGCCTGTCCCGTGTCTCTGTCTCCCCACCAGAGCTCAGCAGCCATCTGCTGCTGGACCACTTCTTTTTTGGTTTCTGAGCTGTCTTTGTTTTAGACGGCACTCGCCAGCCAACCAAACGTTCCCCCGCCCGGCCCCGAGCAGGTGCCGACTGGAGGAAGGGCACCGTCGGCTCCCGAGCGCGCACGTCATCACACCTTCTCTCTCTGTTTGCAGAGTCCGCTTGGTGGAAAGAGGCTCTCCTCACAGCCTGCCCCTCATGGAATCAGGAAAAGTAAGTGCTGATGGAAGAAAGACGTATTTCTGTGGACGTCTCAGGCTCAGCATGTATGGGCTTTGACATTTTAAGAAATCCATCTTATAGAATATTTTCTCCAAAAAGCCTTCTTAAATGTAGTATTTCAGAACTGGGTTTGGCCATGAGTCCAGAAACTCCAACAACAGTGTTTTAAACAAGTTAGATTTTTTTTTTTCTCTCACGTAAAAGAAATCATGAAAACTCCAGAGTCCCTGCCCGCTTCTGTCTTACTTGAGTTTGCACGGATTCTGTTCCCAAGGGTGCCTCAGGGTCGGAAGTGGCTGCTCCAGCTCCAGCCATCACTTCCACATTCCAGCAGCAGCAGAAGCAGCAGGACAAGGAGACCGCAGGTACAGAGCTCGGCAAGGCTCCTAAGCTGCCTCGCACCACTTTGATACGACCGGCCAGAATCTGGTCATGCAGTTACACTGGCTGAAAGAAGTCGGAAACGCTGTGTTCGTTCTGAACGCCCTGGGCCTAGGGGGAAAAAAAGCTGGTACCGATTGCCGTGAAAGTGAACGAAGAGGGGCAGTCAGGGGACAGTGTAGTTCCTGTCACAGTGGGTGTGTTAGAGGGCAAGACGTGTATTTGTGGCTAAGTGAAGAGTTTTTCCTGTTTTGGGCCCCGGTTGTCCTGTCTGTCCTCCATCTGGCGTAATTCCAGGAGTGCCTTATGTCACTTCTGGACCTTTTATAATCTTCATCTACATGAGCTCCACTTAGAGTTCTTAGTACGAAGCTGGTTCCAAGGGGAGGATGCCGGGCTTGCCTGCCCTAAGCCAGCCATTAGCGGGACGAAGGGACCAGAGCTGTCATGTCACACGTCAGACTGAAGGGACAAGAAAGGACAGGACAGGACGGGACCTCTCACCGATCTTTTGCCAGATCTCAGAGGTTCCCATTAGCTGCACACGGGCAGTCCTCTAAACCCACAGCACCAGCTTTTGCTGCACCTGCATATGGTCTTAGTGAAATTCATAATGTCTCCACGCAAACGTCCATCGAGAAGGAAATGCTGACACGGACATTCGGAGACGAGACACCGAGTGCCGGTGGGTGTTGAAGCGTGACCGAGAGCGAGAGCTGGACGGGCCTTCAGGTCAGAACACGGTGGGACGCCGGCTCTCCCACCGTCCCTCCGTGGCACTGTGCCGTGCCCAGCTGCGCTTTCAGGGCACTTGGGTCTCTGAAAACTTGACCTGTGACTTTGTTACCTCCGGGCCGACTGCAGGCCCGCCTCCACGCTGGCGTCCCCCGACGTCACGCACAGTGTCGACCATAACTGGAAAATCAGCTGAGAGCCCTGATGACGTCTTGCAAGCTGGGTTACATCGTTCATCCTGTTTTGATTCGGATGCTTAATTTAAGGTCACATTAACACAGGCTCCGTCACCGTAGTAACAAATGCGACAAGACGCAATTGCCACACGGTGATGACGTCATGCTGCGGTCCGGGATTTTGATTTAAAGCCATAGTACTTCCTCACCCTGAAGGCAAGGTCAAGGTCAAGGTCAGCTGGCGCACAGCATGTACCTCTGTGTCCACTGACCAGAATGTCCTCTTTCCCACATAGATACTTCCAGGGGTTCGGATCATAATTGCGAATCCAGAAACGAAAGGACCGTTGGGTGACTCCCACCTGGGTGAGGTGAGTTACGAGGTGCCCCCCGGGAGAAGTGAACTGCGGGTGCCCCCTCGGTGAGGCAGGACATGGGCCCCCCCAGGTGAGGTGTGGGGTGTCTGGATGAGGCGAGGACGGGCTGTCCTCAGAGATGGAGCCTCTGAGGCCAGATCTGCCCTCCTGCTCTCCGCTTCCGGCCCTGCCGACACCAGCAAACCCCTCCCCCCCGCCGCTAAGCCACCGTGAGTGTGATTGGATGGGGTGGGTCGCCACGGACTGGCCGGAAAGTGACCGGAAATGATCTTTACTGCTTCGAGGAGGTGTGCAAGTTCAGGTTAGAGAGTGGATCTCCGTAAGGAAGCGCAGATGGTTCTCTTCGAAGAACTGGGGAGGAGAAAACGTGGGCTGAGGTTCCTCATGTCAAGGCTCTCGCATTTCCCATGACCTGGCCGTCGCTGCTGAGAATTCATCTGGGAGGGGATGGAGCAGTGGGCACGGAGCCCACGGCCATGGCCTAGAGTCCTAGCGTATCTGTTTCCATAGCAAGCGGGTTCGGGAATGACGGGTGTTTTCCGTGGTCGGAAGTCCTTCCGCTCGCTCACACTCACCACAAGACCTTTCCCAGCCGAGCCGCCGTCCCCAGTCCGCCACCCACCCAGCTCGGCCAGCCATGGAGGACAGAGAGGACGTCGGGGAAGGGCGCCAACACCCTCTCCTTCCCTCCCGCTCTCTCCGAGGCCGAGCCCTCCGTGTGCGCTGGGCAACCCCTCTCCTGGCTGTGGGGTCACCGGCCCTGTGTGGTGGGCTTTCCCTCCCTCCCTCCAGACCTGCCCCGTAGTAGCTGACACCCCATTAGAAACCCCACCGCTCACCATACAGGGAGCCAGCTGGTGATTGGCAGAGGGGAGGAGGTGCGCAGGGGTGAGGGGTGAGGGGATGGAGAGGAGCACGCTGCGGCTGTGAGGTGAGTGAGGACGGGGAGTGGACAGTGCGGCTCGGGGAGTGCAGTGACGGGATGCGATGATGTTGCTGGGGGACTGGTCACTGCCCCGTCACGCAGACAAGTGTCCATTCGCTCCGCTGTGCACGGGACACACTGGTGACCTCGTGGCTTGGCCTCCTTCAGGGGATGCTTCTCCCGGAGGCCTGATGCCTCTGTATAAAGGGCGGTGTGAGTGCCGGGCGCTGCCCAGGCTCCGTTTCTCTGCAGGCTGGGGCTTGGCCCCTCATTCCACGTTCTCGGTCACAGGCGGAGATCAGAGCAGAGGTGACGGAATTCCATCGAAGCTTCATTCAGGGATGCTTTCCCAGATGAGACTGGGGAGGACGGCGTGCTGCCCTGGGTGCCTGAGCGAGAGCCCCCTCACTGTTGCTTTCTGACTGGGGCTGTGTCCTACTGAGAAGACCGTGTGCGGGAGAGCCAGGCAGGGGTTCCATCTGCCCATGGACCGTGTCTCTTCTGTGCCTGCTGACGCGGGGCGCCCGGGAGGCTGTGGGTGCCCCGTGGCAGACACATTTGATGTGCTCACTTTAAAAACCCTCTGGGTGTTTTCACGGGCTCCTCGCGAGGCGGACAGCGTCACTGTTTGCTTAGTGGCTCTTGTCCAGGAGAAGCGGTGGTGTCCGCGTGAGGTTACTGCAGACCGCCCCCAGGCGAGCTCCCGGCTCTGTCGCTTCCTTCGCAGATCTGGGTTCACAGTGCCCACAACGCCAGTGGCTACTTCACCATTTACGGAGACGAGTCCCTCCAGTCAGACCACTTCAACTCAAGGTTAAGTTTTGGAGACACGCAGACAGTCTGGGCGCGGACAGGCTACTTGGGGTTCCTGCGGAGGACGGAGCTCACGGACGCAAACGGAGGTAAGAGCCCGGGCAGTGAGTGGAGAGGCCGGGCCGCAGCCCCAAGAGCACGCTGTGTGCGCGAGCTGCCCAGCAACGGGGATGCAGCTGAGCGGGAAGGAGAGGAGGGTCAGCAGGAGTCCACACGCCGAAGCCACGTGTGCTGGACGCTGCGCCGTCCTGGAGCCAGGGACAGGAGCCAGGGACAGGAGCCAGGACGCTGCTCCATGCAGCAGACGGACCCCTCGCCACCTGGCAGCTGCCGCGTCCCACGGAGGGCCGCCCGAGACCCATGCTGGACAGCGGCCGCAGGGGCACACTCACTGCTCTCTGCGGGGACTGTCCCGGGCCTGGCTTGTCAGGAAGGGGAGGTAGGGAGGCGCTCAGGCCTTGGGCAGGCAGGTGGAGGCTGCTGCCCCCTCCTCCAAATGGGGCTGGTACTGGTCAGGAGAGTTCCAGAAAGTGTAAACACAAAGGCCTCCGTACTGGGGACGTCCGAGCTCCCAGTGCCGCTCAGAGGAGAGGCGGGACTCCGTTATTTCAGCGGGTGCGGTGCTCAAGGGGCTTGAACCTGGCTGAACTGGCGTGTATTTAGAGGAAAACACAAAAATATTTTGGCATCACATCGGCAATTTGGGAAAACCATAGACTGTTTTATTTGAGCGTGGTCTCTGGGATTCCTGTGAAGTACCAAGTGAGTCCAGGCTGTGGTGACCCAGACCCCCAGGAGGTGGGATGGGTCCCATCCTGCTGGACTCGGGGGCTCTGGGACAGCACTGCTGCTGTTTCCTCACTTCGGGGACCCCCCCCAAAGGGGGGACACCTGCTGCAGTAGTAGAAACCAGCAAATCAACGTCTCCGTCTCATCCGACTTGGATTCCCAGTCTTCTGTCTGCTGATCACTTCTTCAGACTCTTCCCGATACCCCTACTACCCTAAAGATGAGGGGGTCTCCTTAGCTTTAAGGGAAGATGGACCGACGTCCCACTGTCGTTGTCCAAGGTTTGCATGAGGGATTGCGTGAGCTAAGGGGTCTCTGTTCGCGGACGTTACCAGAGACTGCTCGCTCGTCCCCTTCGGAGCCGGGTTTCTAGCAGCTCTGACCTCGTGGGACACCGTCCGAGGGCATGGGGTTTGGTTCAGGCCGTGCTGCGTGCTGACCTGTGGCTCTGGGAGAGCGCGGTGTCCGTCGGCGCCCATGGGGCGGAGGGGCCCCAGAGGAGTAGGAGATAGTGTCCTGGTGTGCAGAACTGGGGCGGGATGCACACGGGGCCCCGTGGTGCCAAGGTGCACGGCTGGCCAGGCTGGGTGCGGGGGGCCCGGTGGTCCCAGTGGCCTGGACCCATGAGAGAAAGGGACCAGCAGCCTGCACTCAGCGACCCCGTTCCTCAGCCACTGTGTCTGACTCGGGTGGTTTAACCTTCAGTTCTCACGACGCAGCCGCGTTTTGCCGAGGCTCACACACGTTCCTCGCCCCCCGCAGAGCGCCACGACGCCCTGTACGTGGTGGGTGCACTGGACGAAGCCATGGAGCTGCGGGGCATGCGGTACCACCCGATCGACATCGAGACCTCGGTCATCCGAGCCCACAAGAGCGTCACGGAGTGGTGAGTGGGGCGAGCGCGTCGGGCATCCGAGGGCCCCGTGCGGGCAGACAGGGCTTGGTGCTCCACTAGCTCTGGGATTAAGAGCTTGGCTAGAAGGGAGCACTGTCGGCCTACAGGCCGAGTCCCACGTGTCCCCAGAGGACACGGTCCCGACCCCTGGGGGGCAAGGCCCAGGAGGCCAGGTGGTCGCTGTTTATGTTTCGTTTCCGAGAGCCGGACGGATGTGCACACAAGCAGGCCCTGAAACACGGGCACACCCCATGACGCCTGTCCCGCTGGCAGCTGTGACCGGTTCCCATGGGGAAGGCTGAGATGTGGAGAAGGGTACAACCAGAGGCCAGTGACCAGGCAGGCAGGGCCCTCGGGGACGTGGGGCTCGCCGTCCCAGAGCACGGCTTCCTGCCTCCTGCTGCATGGGGCTGGCCTGGGGGCCTCACAGGCCCTCGGAGCCCGTGCATGGTGGCCCTGGTGCAGGACGCTGGTGCGGAGCTGTAGGTTCACTGGTCCGCTGGGCCCAGAGCTGCCAGGACCCACGTGCTCTCGGGCTCAGCAGCCAAGGGAGCCACGTGCCAGAATGTCCCCCGAGCAGTCCCTCCTGATGGGGATGGGAGCCTGAGTTCTTCACTGCTCCTTGGGAACGGATAACGGGGGTATCTGTGGCCTTTGACGGCGGCTCAGCCGCATGGAAGAGACAGCACGCTGGCGACCCCACGTGCGGCCCTGTGCTTCCGACGTGGCGCTGTCCTCTCACCCCGAGGCTGCAGGAGCCGCCTGTGCACGTGAGTGCGGGCAGGAGCCAGGACTCCTGCAGAGACGGGCGTGCGGGGACGGCGCAGGGCTAGCTCTGTCCGCACCGCTAGCTCGACGCGCCAGCGACCGCCTCCCAGGCTTGTTCTACCTGCCACAAGCATTTCCCTCTGGTGGCAAAGGGCTGTTTCCACCTTTGGGGTCTGTGACGGGGGCTCCCTGCCGCCGTCTGGGGTGTGTTCTAAGCCCTGCCGTGGCCCCCTGCCCCGTGGCCCACTAGCTGATGCGTGTGGGGCGTCACACTCACCTCACCTCCACATGTGCACCCACAGTTCCGTCCCACGGGGCCCCATCCGTCGGAGACCGCCCAGCTGAACCTCTGTCGTTCCCGCTCCTTCTCGCCTCCCCTGACCCCGCCTGGGCTCCCCCTCCAGCGCACCCCCTAGTGACTCACTCCACGGCGAGGGCGGACGCTCGTGGCCCTCCGTGGGGCTGTTTCATGGAGGTGAGGGCCAGCTAGCCTCATCCGGGCCAGATCCCGCCCTCTCATCCGTCGTCTCCAGTGTTGGCCATCTCTGGCCCTGGGACGACGACGCCTGTCCAGCCCGTAGCTCCCTGGCAAACTTGGTTCTTGATCCTGCGTCGTAAGCGCCAGATGCTGTAAGAAAATTATACCCCAGGTGGCTGCTAGGATATAAAATCTGTGATGTCCCAAACTCAATGTGGGCCACTTGGGCCACACAGAGCAGTATTTTAGTGTTATAAAGGGCCCTAGTACGGGAACGTGGCGCCAGCACATTCTGGGAACGGACCTCGGCAGGACCATTGCTGAGCCGTGCACTCGTCACAGCTGACTCCGGAAGCAGTCGCCCGCGGGACCCATTCTCCAGTATTTCCCTTCCATGCTGGCGTGTGTATGGGTCTCACTAAGCAAAACGTGTGTATTTTTCTGACCAGACCTACCCATACGGTCGTAGGGAACAGTAGTGCGTTTCCCAAACACTTGCTGACCCCTGACCCCTTCTCGCCCGCGGCCCACCGCAGGCCGCCAGAGCCCGGCCGCCGACAGGCCTCCCCTGCCCACCGCCCGCACCAGCCCGTAGACCGTGGGCTCCAGGAGCAACGCCTACTAAAGCCCTGTAACCGCCCGTTTACAGACCAGCCTAGAAACCGCAGGCAGCTTAGGCTCCCACACACTGGCCAGACCCAATCTCCTGGGCCACTCTCCACTGAAACATCCCAAACAAAGGGCTTCTGGGTGAGTCGCTGACCTTCTGGAGGAACATCCGCCCACATGGTTCCCCTCCCGCTGCCAGACACCCCTCCCAGACCGAGCGCTGCAGCAGTCCCCTGCTGGGCCCCCACGTCTGCAGCGGACCGCTGGGGTGTCTGCCCCAGCGCGACCGGGGCCCGTGGTCAGCTGGACACAGAGCTGGTGGCGGTCCGTGTTTCTCTCCCTCCTGTGACGTCCCCCTCCTGCTGTGGCAGAGAGAGGTCAGGATGTGCCCCAAACCCCTCGCTGCTCTGCAGCCTGTGCCCGCTCTCCACTGACCACGCCGGAGGACAGGACTGCATCTGAAGGCCCCATGCACACTTGCTGGGGCGCCTGGGGTGCCCTGGCACCCCGTGCCCCACGGCCACAGCTGTCAGGGTGCTGCTGGCACGGAGATCCCCTGCGTGCACGGGAGCCGCTGTGAGCGCCGGCCGCTAGGAAACGCTGCCCACGGGAGTGAGTGCGGCCACTTAGCGAGCTGACGGCCACGGGCTCAGAGAGACCGTCTGTGCGCGGGCAGGTCAGGAGAGAACCGGGTGGAACTCCTCGGGAAGCAGGCAGAGTTGTCACGGAAACGCCTCACGGCCTAGCGACGGTTTTCTCTGTCTTGCAGCGCGGTGTTCACCTGGACTAATTTGTTGGTCGTCGTGGTTGAGCTTGATGGGTCAGAGCAGGAAGCCTTGGACCTGGTGCCCTTGGTGACCAACGTGGTCCTGGAGGAGCACTACCTGGTGGTGGGGGTCGTGGTCGTGGTGGACATCGGTGTCATCCCCATCAACTCCCGGGGAGAGAAGCAGCGGATGCACCTGCGAGACGGGTTTTTGGCCGACCAGCTGGATCCCATCTACGTGGCCTACAACATGTAGCGTCATCTCTGGCTCCCGCAGACTTTTCTAGGAAAGTAGCCGTTTCTCTCAGTGTCACTAACGTTTGCAGACACGGGGGCGACATTCACCGGAACGGAGCCTCTGTTCGCGCGGCGGTGAGACTTTCCGTAGCAGTCCTGATTGGCATGGGGGTGAAATGTGGAATGTGCGTTACCACTGAAGCTTGCTCAGAAGGACTTTGGATTACTGCCTTTGGTTTGTTGGAAAAACCCATTTCAAAGACTTTCTTTTCTTTTTTTTTTTAATTATTGAATAATAAGTGCTTTCTTCGTAAATGTGGTATTTTGTTAAGCCAAAATAGCAATTAAAAAAATATTCTGCCCTCCAGATGGGTTCTTTTAAACAATTTATGTAGTGTGACAAAGAATTGTTTTCTCTGTTTAATGTGTCATGAAATCTTAATGACATGAAACTTGTTACTAATTTAAGCCATTGCTAGATTTCATCCTTTTAGGAAAGTTTGTTGAGGTACGAGAAAACCTTCCAAATAGCACCTTCCAATTAGATTTTAGCAGCTTTCTTTGTCAGAAGTGTGCTGGAGAAACAAAGGCTAACATACGGCCTTTGAAGTTAGCATAGAGTGAGAAGAAATTATAAATAAGGTGTATTTCGGCAACTATCTTGCAGATATCTTTGTACTAAACTAAAAAGATAAAATAAGTTAACTTCTTCACATGTAATTATGTACAAAACGTTTAATTTATTTTGATCTCTTTAGAAGTATAAAAGAGAAAAACATTCAAGAACATTAAAGTCTTGTAATGTTTGCTAATATAAAAAAAGTGTTGTATTATCTTGCGTGGATAGTATCACAACAAATATATATATATGAAATATAAAGTCACTAATGAACAAAGGAGATTTTAAAGTCTAAAATGCAGAACCCGTCACTTGCATGGTGTCCCTCACTCTACTGTAGATAAAGCGAGATTGTCTCACACCCACTTTGCGGACACGAGCAATCCCGGATTGCCTGTAGCCCGGTCTTCCTGTTTCTTCCAGAACCAGAGACCAGCAAGTGAAGTTGTTGCCATCTCAGAGATGGGGAAGGAATTGGAGGCTAAACGTGCACTATTTTCCCTTTGCCGTGGGGGCAACGGTGAGCGGTCTGTGCCAGTGCGTGCTTGCGACACTGAGCGGGCATCAGGGAAGGCAGGTGGTGAGTGCCACTGTTCTCTTAGCTGCAAGAATTCCTTGTTCTTCATCATTTTTGTTCACGTCACCCTTTCTGGTCCTTGGTATGGAAAGGAATGCTCTTCCGTGGTTGTTTGCACCGGGTTGCGTCGATTCCCCTCAGATGGCCGTTGTCTGGAGTGGACAGACTGTCCAGAACAGCTTTAAGGGAAAAGACTCACAGAGGAGACTGTCCCCTCGGCCAGCTCTGTGGGGCTCCCCCGCCCGGCGCGAGCAGAACCTGCAGGGACCCCTCCTGAGCTGCCCGGGAACTCCTCACAGAGCCACCAGCTGGAGCGAGAAAGCCCCCCCAGCTGCCTTCATTTCGCCACCCGTGGATGACACGTTTCTGATTTCCGTCTCGCTGCTGCTGCTGCTGCCGCCTCACACGCCTTCCGGTTTCCTCATCTCATCTGTACACTCCTCGATCAAGTTGGCCCCTCTGTGTCCAGCCCCGAAGAGGTATCCACTGTCCAAGTGTGATTTCTCTTGTAACTGCCCCAATATGACCCTGCAGTGGCTCTTGTTGCTAGAAATGCATGACCAAGATTGTTGCTGGGCAAACCTTAGAGTCTCTTTTCATTATACCATAGGCGATGTCTTCATCCGCCTTTGCCCTATGCGCCAGCAGTAAGCCCTTTGCTAAAAGAGAGTTTTGTTTGACTTCTGAGATCCAAGGCTGTTTTTTAAAATTTTTAAGTGGCTTTTTAAAAAATTTGTCTGCATGTGGGGTGCATCCTTCCATCTCCACAAATTGTTTGATTTTTAAATATCGTTTGAGTTCATCTCTGTGTGTGAATCTTTCTCTACACGCTTTAGTTACACATTCCTACAGTCTTCTGCTTCCTAAGGGGGAAAAAACCCCATCACACGCAGGAAAAGACCTTTTCTTAACACACACCTTGTTTAAGGGGAAGGAGGTTTAAGGTGTCAGGTAAGACACTGACTAGGAAACACAGCTACAGGGTAATTGTGAGGTCGAGCTGATGTCGGAAGCAAACAAATCAGGTTATCACTTCCAAGTATGACCTTCACCTTCACCATGTCAGCTTCACGGGCGGGGGGGGGGGCGGTCGTGAACGTGGTTAGGGACGTCCTGTCATCTCTCATGTCAGCGTTGAGGTTCAGAGGGTTGGGGGCTGGGATCGAAGGTCGTTTGTGCAAGAGGAAGGAAATATTCAGCAATAAAGAAGGATTGTTCTGTATTAGAAATTGTGCCGTAGATAAATCATCCATGGGAATGTAACAATGTTTGTCTTGTGACCTTGTGCTTTTGAAGTCAGACAAAACCGTGTAATCAACTTGCACAAAGAAGGGTACACAATGAACATTGAAACACAGACCTAACCCAACAGGGCGGCTTCCTCATGGTGCTCGTTTATTATGTATATTTAATCCTGCTTGACACTTTACCCACGGGAAACTGCCCCTTTTATCAGTTGAATGTTAGCAGCGTTATTTCATAGAGTGTGTGACTGGTTAGAGAAATTCATGTACTCAACCAATCACGGTTTCAAACAAAATTTTTATGTGCAAAGGACGGCAACCTTCTCGTATGTTAAACCACCGGTAAGCTTTGTACATCTGTGATAACGCCTGTTTTATATTCAAATGAACAAATAAAAGCTTTTATTTTTGTTGCTCTGAAAATAGCAGTTTCTTAATTGGTCCCTGGAACACTGTCTGGGACGGCTTCCACCCCAGGAAGGAAGTGACTCCTACGGGGACACGGGAAATGTATCTCACTCTGTTTACATAATTTGTTGCATTACTTACTAGTACGGATGATCATACTTCGAACGATGTTTAAATTTTGATGTGGGCATTTACTGCTTAAAAAATTCCTATGGCAACAAATGTTTTGTGAAATGTTTTTTTTTTTTTTAATTCTTTTAAATATATCTAAATATATTTGTTCACATTTGCTGCAAGTGTACAGATTCTTGGTAGATTTGGGGACAAAGAGGAAGCACGAGTGCAAACGCCTCCCGTCAGCCGAGTGACGGGGACCCCGTGTGTGGGCACCGGGCTGCGGCTCCTCCGTCCCGCGGCTCCCTGCTCGCCCGACAACCACAGAAGCCCGGCCTGCGGCCCAGGATCCGAGGGTTCCTGCAGCCTCGTCTCGTGGAAGGCGGTGGCAGGTGGACCTATCTTCGGCCCATTTGTTATCAGGAGCAGGCGGACACCACGAGCTCCCGCGAATGTTATCAGGGGCAGGTGGTGCGCACGAGGACACCGGCAGCGCCTGCGCGTCGCGGGGCTTAGCCCGCACCTGCGGTGAGAACGCGGGATCCGCACGCGGCGCCCGGCGACCCTGCGTCCCACAGCGCCTGCGCGCCCGTCCGCGCCCTGCCCCGGGGCCCTCCGCCGGCGCTCCCCGACCCACGGCGAATTCCCAGGCGCGCCGAGCGTCGGCTTGGAGGCCGCGGGGTCGCCCCCCGCGCGAGGTCCGGGGCGCGCCGGCGGTCGGTGCGCCTGGGGAGGGGCGGGGGCGCGCGCGGCGCAGGTGCGGTGCGGGAGCCGAGCGCGCAGGACGGACGGGCGCCTGCGGCACACGCGGCGGTCAGCAGGCCAGTGCGCGGCCGCGGCGCGGACGCCGGCTTCCGCCGCTGCCTGGGAGCTGCGGGTTCGCTCCGGCTCTCCCCTGGCCGCCGCGACCTCCGGGCCAGCGAGAAGTGCAGCCTGGCCGGGGTCCGTTCCCGCGTCGAGTCCGCAGCTGGCCCGGCCCCAGGAAGCTGGGGGAGGCCGGTCTCCTCGTCGTCCCGCTGTTCTCAGGGGTGCGAGCAGGCGGCGCCCGAGCCCTCCCGGCGCGGGACAGAGCCCGCAGGTGCGGCCCGTCCCAAGGCGACTGACCCGGAGCGAGCCGGTCGCGGCCGCCGCCGGGAGGAGGGACAGGAGCGTGCGGGTGAGCGCCCTTCGCACCCACAGCGCCGGCTGAGGACAGCTCCGTCCGGCTCGTGCCCAGCTGTCCCCTCCTCCCGCCCCGGGCCGGCCGCGCTTTTCTGGGGCGCCGGTGCCGCGCCGACAGCGGGCGTTCGCTGAGCCCTGGCGGAGCGCGGGACCTCGTCGCGGGTAAGCGGTGTCAGGGTCTCTGGGAGCAGAGGGCCTGAAGCCCTGCGGGGCACGGGTGCTAGACGGACAGACGGACAGGTGGGAGCCACTGCAAACGGGTGAACGTGCTTATTTTCATGACGCGGAAGGCGCCGGCGAATCCGGTGTTCGCTCCGGCCTTGTAGCCGAACTTACTGACCCCAGTGACCCGCCGTTGGGGCCCAGGAGCCCCCGCCACGGGACAGATGTCCGGACGCACCAGGAGGAGGATCAAGGAAGACAGCGGGGGCCGGGGGAGGAATTAGAGCTCTGCGGCCCGCGAGGCCTGGGTCACTCACGGGCCGGGGCGCGGTAGGAAAACCCAGCAGAGAAGGAAGGTGGGAGGAAGGGCGAGGGCGCGGCGGGACCCGGGAAGGAGCCGCGTGTGCGTGTTCCTGGTGGCGGGGGGCCGTGCAGTGTCCCCGCCGTTGCACGCCTGGGACAGAGCCGTGTGGACGGGAAGTGTTCCCCGTCGGCACTGCCTTGGGAGGGGAAGGTTAGGGCCGCCCCGAGACGGTGCATCAGGGCCGCCTCGGGGAGACCTGGTCCTCCTCTGCCCTCGCACAGACCCCGGGGGCTTCTGGTCAGACGCAGTCGTGGGTCTTCGTGGGTACTCGGGCCTGCGAGGTAACAAGACGGGCCAAGTGGGGCCGCATCTGGGCAGCAGTTATCCGGGGTTTGAGCCGAGCCCCACGGGGTTCCCGGGCCGGCCCGCAGCGTTTCTGCAGGGGCTGGAGGTCCTCTGTCTCCGCCGCCCCTTTCTGCCGGCGCCGCAGCCGGGCCGCTCTCAGGTAAGTGAGCCGCGCTCCGGCGCCTTGCGTGGACACAGAAGTTCGCGTGTTGTGTAACTTCCTTTTCACAAATACCGTTCTATCAGCCTTTTGAACTATTTAGAAGGATAAATGCTATTTTTAGCTTTTGGGTTCTACAGACAGACAGTCACTGGGTTTGGACCCAATGTTTGCTGCTGATTTGGTTTGCTGATTCCTGTTGTAGGATACAAAGTAGTGAGGCAGACTTTTGGAGAATCAACTGTTGATTCTGATTTTTCCTTCAAGAGGAATTAGTTTCTGTGCCTGATTATTTGGTCTTCAAAAAACTTAATGTTCCAAATTCTGTTATCATTCACTTAAATATCTGAGCACCTGCCGCTTGTGGCCGCTGGGGTGACGTGAGGCTCTGGGTGACGGAGGCATGAGCAGGTGCCCACTTCCACGTTAGCTGGAGACTTGGGCTTGGTCTGCTTGCACATCGGGGAGTCACCTAAGCTCTGCTGCCTCTGCAAAGAAGGGATAAGACTGGCTGATGTCAGTGTTCTCATTTTGCCTGCACACACCACCGTCGTGACCCGTCTTCGGAGATGCGATCTCAAGCCGAGGGCTCCTTGTCTGTTTCCCGGTGCTCCTCCGACACAGGAGCCCCCCAGGGAGCTCTGACAGAAAGTGCCTTTTATTTCTCCAAGCAAACCCAGAGGGTCACTGAAGACATGCTTTGGGTGGTGTGGGGCATTTTTTTGGTCATGCAGTGGTTATACAAGGGCGACCGTGTCAGGTTGGTGGCATCTCGGCAGGTAAAGGAGACAAGCCCTGCATGTGGCTTGCTCTCTCCCAGCCAGCACCCATCCTAACTCAGGAGTAGTGGTGTTGGGGGTCCAGGACTGAACTGAATACTCCAGGACTCTTATTTCCTAAAATAGCAACAAATCCCCCAAACGTCCAGATGCTTTTTAAACAGCCAAGTTCAGAACTGCTGGCAGTGCTTCACTGACGGTCTGTCAGCACAGGCGACCGCGTCTGCTGTTGGTTCCTAACTCTGTCACATGTTACAGTTGTGTGGAGAAGCACTTAAGAGGAAGATCTTTTAAGAGCCCCCATGCTTGTGTGTGATGTGAACGGTCAAACCTCCGTTTGGTTTGTACAAAGTCAGACGTTCAGGTCTTATGGTCAGTATTGTGTGTAGAAAGAACTCAGAAAAGGATGCCGGGGGCGGGGGGCGGTGCTATAGAAACGTCCTTTCTCCCCGTTGCCACCTCTTTGCTTTCAGATATCTCTGTGCACTCGGTCCTTGTGCAGTACGGCCGTGGGCTTCCAGGACTCGTCGCTGCTCAGAGAACGAGGTCGGTACGTCCCACGGCACTGAAGGCATTGACTGTGCTCTCGAGCCCTTGAGTGGGTTTAGAGATGGGGATCCAGAGCCACAGAATTGCCGGTGACAACGATGTAGTTAGGGAAATAGAGCCGGAGAGCGAGAAGTGGACAGCGCGTTGTGTGTGGGAGTGGGGACCTCCCCTCAGAAGGGTCCCGTTGGGCAAGGGGAAGGAAGAGAAAAAGACCGCCTCTGTCTGCCGACAGCATCCCACTGTTTACCACATGGGCTATTAGGAAAACCCATTTTTTTTTTCATTTTTGAAAAAATGGAACTTTTAAAAATGTTTGATTTTTATAGTACGGCTGACGTGGGATGTTCTGTAGGTTCGGGTGCACAGCGGCATGCTCGGCCCACAGTAAGCGCCGTCGCCGTGAGCGTACAGACGTTCTGTGACGCTGCTGACGGTATTCCCTGTGCTGCACCTGTCGCTGCCCTGGTTTACTTGGTTTATACCTGGGCATTTGTACCTCTGCCGCCCCGTCCCCTGTTTCACCCCCGCCCCCCAGAAGCCGCGGGGCCTCCGTATTTACGACTGTGCTTCTGTGGGTTTGTTCATTTGTTCTGCTCAGCAGGTTCCCCATGGAAGTGAGATTACATCGTATTTGTCTTTAACTTATCTCACGTAGCAGAATACCGTAGAGGTCCATCCTCGTAGTCACCGATGACAAGATCTCATTTTTCATGGCGAAGGGGTGTTCCTGTGGTGTGCCCCTGTGTGACCTTCTTTATCCACTCGTCGGCGGTGGCCCGTAGGCTGCTCCCATACCCAGTACTGTAGTAAACGTGGGGTCCGTATACATTTTTGTACGAGCATTATTGTTTTCTTTGAGTAAATAACCAGCAGTAGAAATACTAGATTGTGTGGTTTTTACTGTCTTGAGGAACCTCTGTACTGTTTTCCACCTTCCTGCCAACAGCGGAGGAGGGTTCCCTTTTCTCCAGACCCTCGCCAATGCTTGCTATTTCTTGCCTTTCCGGTACTGTGCATTCTGGCAGGTGTGCGGCGGTGGCTCGGTGTGGATTTGATCCGCATCTCCCCGGGGACAGCTGATGCTGAGCGAACATCCGCGCATCTCTGAGCCGTCTGTCCGCCTGCTTCTGAAAATAACATTCAGGTCATCTGGCCACCTTTAGTCGGATTATTTTTGTTGACTTGTATGAGTTCTTTATATGTTTTGGGTGTTAACCCTTTATTGGATCTATTGTTTGCCGGGAGTGGCTCCAGTTCAGTAAGTTTGCTTTTTGTTCTGTTGACGGTTTCCTTTGTTGTGCAAAAGCTTTTTATTTTAGTGTCGTCTTGTTTGATCATTTTTGCTTCTGTTTTCCTTCCCTGAGGAGGTACGTCCATGAACATGTTCTAAGGCTGCTTTCCAAGAGGCGACTGCCTGTCTCACTCTTCAGGGCTTATGGCTTCCGGTCTCGCCTGTCGGTCTTGGTCCATGTGGAGTTCACTTCTGTGTGTGTTGTAAGGCCGTGGCCCCAAACTGTCCTCCTGCAGCTGGCGGCCCAGTTCCCAACACCGTTCATTGAAGACATGGCCTTTTCCTCCCTTGTATTCTTGCCTGCCTTGTAGGGTATTAATTGACCATATAAGCAGGGGTTTGTTTCTGGACTCTCTGTCCTGTTCCGCTGACGTGTCTGTTCTCTTGCCTACGCCATACCATTTGATTTACTATGTCGTCACGTTATATCTTGAAATCTGGAAGTCTGACCAGGGTCTCTGTGTCCACACAATTTTAGGATTATTTGTTCTGGTTTTGTGAAACATAGTATTAATATTTTGAAAGGAATTGCATTAATCTGTAGATTACTTTGAGTAGTATGGACATTTTAACAATATCAATCCTTCCAATCCCTGAGCGTGATCTGCCTTTCCATTTGTCTTCAGTTTCTTTCATTAATGTCAGAGCTGTCAGAGTATAGATCTTTCACTGCCTTGGGTAACTGTATTTCTAGGTACTTTATTCTTTTTGGTACAACTGTGAATAGGATTGCTTTCTTAATTTCTCTCTGAGTTATTTTGTTACTAGCGTATAGAAACACAACAGATTTCTGTATGTTAATTTTGTATCCTGCAACTTCATTGAATATGTGTATTCTAATAGTTTTTTGGTGGAGTCTTTAAGGATTTCTGCATATATATCATCTGCAAATAGAGACAGTTTTGCTTTTTCCTTTCCAGTTGGATGCCTTTTATTTCTTCCTTCTTTTTTAAAAATGTTTATTTTTTGAGCCTTTCCCTGAAGTACTGGGCCCCCGACACTACGCGAGCTCTTTTTCATGAAGCCCTTCCTTTCAAGAGCCAGAAACATAACTGGCTTTTCTAATACAGAGAAGAGGGCACAGACTTAGACAGAATGTCAAGATGGAGGAATTCATCCCAAATGAAGGAACAAAATGAGACCATGGCCAGAGATCGAAGCAAAGCAGATATAAGAAACATGCCTGACAGAGAACTTAAATTACCGATCATACTGATACTCACTGGAGTTGAGGAAAGAAGGCATCAAGGAGACCCTGATCACAGACATGAAAGAGCTTAAAAAGAGTCAGAAACAAATAATGTAAAAACAGATTGGAAACAGGTTTGATGCAATGAACAGTAGAAGAAGCAGAGGAAGACATTAATGCTCTAAAAATAAAAATAATGGAAAATACTGACACTGAACAGAAGAGAAAAAGAATTATGCAACATGAGACTAGACTCAGGGAGCCCAGCGACTCCATCCAATGTAAAATGTTCGTATTATCGGAGTCCCACAAGAAGGAGAGAACTAAGAGCAGAAATTTATTTGAGGAAATCATAGATGAAAACTCCCCTAATCTGGGAAAAGAAACACATTCAGACATCTGAACGTCTGTTCTTAAAGTCTTGGCTCTTTGTTACTAGCGCCAAGTAATAAAATGGCACCACACACATTTCTATCAGTAATTATTCTGAATGTACATGGACCAAACAATCCAACGGTCCAGGTGTCAGAATGGATTTGAAAAACAAGAGCCATCTGTCTGCTGCCTGCCAGAGGCTCATTCTACACCCAGAGAGGCCTAGAGATGGAAAGCGAGGGGTAGAGAAGTAGTCACCATGCAAATGGACACCGAAAGAAAGCCAGGGTAGCAACACTGACATCAGACAGACTAGACTTCGTTTTTTCTTCAAGATTTTATTTATTCATTTGACACAGAGAGAGAGAGAGACAGCGAGAGAGGGAACACAAGCGGGGGAGCGAGAGAGGGAGAAGCAGGCTTCCCACCTCGCAGAGAGCCCGATGCGGTCCTCGATCCCAGGACCCTGGGATCATGACCTGAGCTGAAGGCAGACGCTCACCAACTGAGCCCCCCAGGCGCCCCTGACAAATGCAACTTTAAACTAGACTCTAGCAAGAGCTGAGGAAGGGCACGGTGTCATCATAAAGGGGCAGACCAACGAGATGACAGTAAATATTTATGCACCCAACGTAGGAGCACCCAGATACGTAACACAGCAGCAAACAGAAAGGGACTGACTGATAGTGTAGTAATAATAGGGGCTTTTACATTGCACTTCCGTCAGTGGACAGGTACCAAACAGTAAGTCGACAAGGAGAAAACGGCTTTGAACGACGCGCTGGACCAGCTAGACCTGACAGGTAGATTCAGAACATCACGTCCTAAAAACAGCAGAATACACACTCTTTCCACGTGCATGTGGGACATTCTCCAGAATAGGTCACGTATTAGGTCACAAAACAGGCCCCAGCAAGACAAACAGATTGAGGTCACGCCGTGCGTGCTTTCTGGGCACAGTGCTGTGAAGTCCAGCACAAGGAAGTTAGCTACTGAACGGTGAGAGCCCAGGTCCACCGGGGAATCAAGGGAGAAATTAAAAACCACAGAAACATGAAAATGAACACACAACTGTCCAAACCTTTGGGATGCAGCAAAAGTGGTCCCAAGGGGGAAGTGTGTGGCAATAGAGGCCTTCCTCAAGAGGCGAGGAAAGTCTCAACCCAGCCTTCCAGAGTTTGTACGCGAGCCCTTTTTCAGGTATGCTGCTCAGCAGGTCTCCCACCCCCGGCTGCCGGCTGATGCCGTTGCTTGTTTCCTGTGCTGTGCAGATGCATCTCACCCGGATGAAGTCCCAGTAGTTCATGTTTGCTGTTGTTGGCCTGGCCTCCAGCACCACGTCTAGGAAGAAGTTGCTGCAGCTGAGATCAGAGAGGTTTCTGGCTGTGTTCTTCTCTGGGACTTTCATGGTTTCCTGTCTCACACCAAGCTCTTCCATCCATTGTAAATGTATTTCTGTGTGTGCTGTAAGGAGATGGTCCAGGTTCATTCTTCTGCACGTGTCTGTCTGGTTTTCCCAGCACCTTTTGTTGAAGAGACTGTCTTTTTTCTGTTGGACATTCTTTCCTGCTTTGCTGACCGTTAGTTGACCATATACTGTGGGTCTCTTTTGGAGTTCTCTGTTCTGTTCCATCGATCTGTGTCTGTTTTCATGCCAGTACCATACTGTCTTGATGGTCACAGCTTTGTCATAGAGCTTGAAGTCTGGGATTGGGAGCCCAAATGTTCATCGATTGATGAATGGTTAAAGAAGATGTGTGCGTGTATATATGTGGGGGGTTCATGGTGCCTGGACGGGTAGAACCTTCCAGGATAAGACTAATTGAAAAGGAAAGGAGGGGTGCCCGGAACACTGGCCCTGCTCGGGAGTGTCTCAGCTGAACGTGGCCGGATTCTTCCTGCGGCTCCAGGTCTCATCCAGGGAGTAGACGTTTGATGCTGGATGTGGGCACCTCTAGGGGTCATGGCCTTGCTCGTGGTCTATTAGTTAAACTCTCAAAAGTGGAGGCAGAGCTTGGTTCGAGGCCTTTGGCCACTGGGGTGTCTGGTCCCCAGGCCTCCCCTTTCTCCTACGAGGGTGTCTGGAGTCATCTTTTCATTCACTGCCTCAGGTTTTCCTGGCCAAACCCGACAGATGCATACAATGGAACATGACTTCACCGTCAAAAAAATCTTGGCCATCTGCAAAGACATGGACGGAGCTAGTGTGTATTGGTGTGTGTTAGGGTAATGTGTTAAGTGGAATAAGAGAAAGACAAGCACCGTGTGATCTCACTCACGTGGAATAAGAGAGAGACAAGCACCGTGTGATCTCACTCACGTGGAATTTCAGAAAGGAAACATACGAACATGTGGTAAGGGGGAAAGAGAAAAGGAGAGAGAAAACGTTCCTCTTACCAACAGAGAAGCGAGGGTTGATGGAGGGAGGTGGGTGGGGATAGGCTAGACGCGTGATGGCTGTAGGGAGGGCAGAGCTCGTGATGAACCCCGGGTGTTGTATGTAAGCAATGAGTCACTGACTTGCCCAGAAGCCAATACTGCACTGTACGTTAACCAAAATTAAAACAACAACAAGTAAATTTAACATTATACCTAAAGGAGCTAGGAAAGGAAAAATCCTAGAGCCAACAGATGGAAAATTGTTAATAAAGATTAGAGCAGAAACAAATGGCGTAGAAACAAGAAACAGTAGTACAGATCAGTGAAACCAGGAGCAGGTTCTTTAAAAACCTTCCTACGTTTGTTAAACCTCTAACCAGAGCTATCAGAAAGAAAAGAGGAAGGACCCAAGTAAGTAAGTTGTACATGAGAGGAGAAGTAACCAATACCACAGAAACACAGTTACAAGAGAATATTATGTATGAAAACCTGTCTGCCCACAGACGGGACAGTCTGGAAGTGATGGATAGATTCCTAGAAACAATAACTTCCAACACGGAGAGGACATCGGGAACGTCAACAGATGGATAACCAGCAAAGAAAGGGAATCAGTGACGAGGAGTCTTTGAACAAACAAGTCAGGGCCAGACAGCTTCACGGGTGAATTCTAGCAGGAAATTGAAGCCGAGTTGATACCCCTCAGACCAGGACTCTCTCGCTCTACCCACGTCATGGCAAACGGCAAGGTCTCGTTCTCTCTGTAGGTAAGTGATACTCCGTTGCACACACACACACACACTCTCACACGCAGCGTGTCTTTGTACATTTGATAAGCTGGTGGAAATTTGGGCTTTTTCCGTAATTTGACTATTGTTGATAATGCTGCTTTAAACCCCAGGGTGCCCGTGTCCCTTCAGGCCAATATTTATGTCTCCTTTGGGTAAGCACCAGGTAGTGCAGTCGCGGTGATGAGCAAGGTTCAGAGAAGGGCCGAGTCACCGAACTCTGCACGTGCAGCCGGTGCGACCCCGTGTGCGCTGACAGCAGCTCGCAGGAAACTTCTGAAAAGTGCGGCGTGATTAACCTATGGTGTATGAGCGTCAGGCGTACCGTGGAGCGACTCAACAGCTCTTAGATTAGTCAGGGTTTATCACAGTGAGGTTCTCGGTCCCTCTCACCTCCCCACCCGACTTCTGCCCCTCTGGTAACTGTCACCACATTCTCTGTGTTGAGGACTGTGTTCTTGGTCATCTCTTTTTCTCTTGTTTGGTTTGTCGTGTGTCTTAAATTCCATACGTGCATGCAGTATTCTGGGACTTCTTAGTGTTACGTCCTCTAGATCCGTCCACGTTGTCGCAGATGGGGAGACTGCATCCTTTTATGGCTGAGCGACGCCCCATCGCACACACCACGTCTTACCACTCAGCTGCAGGTGGGCACGGGGCTGCTTACCTATTTGGGCTTGTGTAAGTAGTGCTGCAGGGCACATGTATCTTTTTTAGTTAGTGTTTTCATATTTTCCGGGTAAATACCAGGTACTGGAATTACTGGGTTACATGGTGATTATATTTTTAATTTTTGAGGACCCTCCACACTGTTCTCCACGCGGCTGCCCCAGCTTACATTCCCATCAGCCGTGCGCGAGGGTCCGTTTCTCCGCATCCTTGCCCGCACCTGTCGTTGCTTGTGCTGCTGACTCCAGCGTCCTGACAGGTGAGAGGTGATCGCTTGTTGTGATTGCTGTTAGCAGCTCCCTGATGCTGAGTGGTGTTGGGCGCCTTCTCC
Source organism: Pteronura brasiliensis (assembly GCA_004024605.1). Taxonomy (NCBI): domain Eukaryota; kingdom Metazoa; phylum Chordata; class Mammalia; order Carnivora; family Mustelidae; genus Pteronura; species Pteronura brasiliensis. Next base: position 80,360 of record PJEN01006925.1, read on the forward strand.
TGTGTTGTTGGCTACCTGTGTGTCTTCTTTCGAAAAGTATCTGTTCATATTTCCCCCCTCTCCATTTTTTTTAAGATTTTATTTATTTTATTTGACAGAGATCACAGGTAGGCAGAGAGACCGGCGGGGTGGGGGAAGCAGGCTCCCTGCTGCGCAGAGAGCCCGATGTGGGGCTCGATCCCAGGACCCTGAGATCATGACCTGAGCCATAAGCAGAGGCTTTAACCCACTGAGCCGCCCAGGCACCCTCCCCCTCCCCATTTTTAATGGAACTATTATTATTAATTTTTATCATCATTATTATTACTTGGTGTTGGGTTTTATACTTTATATATTTTGGATACTAACTCCCTATCAGATGTGTCATTTGCAAATATCTTCTCATCTTTTTATTTCAATGAAGTCCCAATAATTTATTTTTTCTTGTGTTACCCCTGCCTCGGGAGACATCTAGAAAAGTGTTGCTATGACTCATGTCACAGAAATTACTGCCCAAGTTCCTTCCTAGGATTTTTATGGTTTCAAGTTTCGCATTGAGATCTTTGATCCATTTTGAGTTTATTTCCGTGTGTGGTGTAAGAACGTGGCCCGGTGTCATTCTTCCGCATATGTCTGTCCAAGGTTCCCCACACTGTTAGTTGAGGAAACTCCTTCTCTGTTGCGTATTCGTTCCTCCTTTGTCACAGATAAATGGGCCGTATAGTCATGGGTGGATTTCTGGGCCTCTGGCCATCAATGCTCGTGTCTGCTTCTGCGCCGGAACCACACTGTCCTGCCGTCCCCAGCGTTGCGACGCAGCCTGACGTCTGGAATTGTGATGCTTCCAGCTTTGCTTTTCCTTTTCCTTTTTCTCCAAGATGGCTTTGTCTAGTTTGGGTCTTCTGTGGTTCCATGTCAATTTTAGGATCATTAGTTCTAGTTCTGTGGGAAATGCTTGTTGGTGTTTCAGTAGGGATTGCGTTAAATCCCTGCTTCGGGCAGTGCGGACATCCTGACGATGTTTGCTCTCCCGGTGTTGCTGTTGCCTCCAGTGTCTCTCCCCAGTGTCCCAGAGTTTTCAGAGGACAGATCTTACAGCTCCTCGGTTAAGTTTTCTCCTGGGCGTTGATTATATTTGGGTCAATTGCAAATGGGACTGTCTCGTTCCTTTCTCTTTCTGCTGCAACTTCATTATGAGTGTATAGAACTACAACAAATTCTCATATATCGATTTTGTATCCTGCAGCTTTACTGAATTCCTTTATCAGCAGAGTCTTTGGGCTTTAATCTTTGGAAGTCTTCTATACATAGTATCACGTCACCTGCAAATTAGGAAAATTGTACTTCTTCCTTACCAGTTTGGATGTCTTTTACTTCTTTTTGTTGTGTGATTGCCGTGGCTAGGACTTCCGGTACTGTGTCAGATAGAAGAGATGAGAGCAGGCATGCCGGGCCGGTGCAGTTGGGTAAGCAGCCCACGCTTGGTTTCAGCTCGGGACGCGGTCTCGGGGTTGTGAGATCAAGGCCCAAGTCAGGATTCGCGCTCAACGATAAGTCTGCTTGAGATTCTCTCCCTCTCCCTCTCCCCTGCCCTGACCCCTTCTCGTTGCTCATCAGAGATGCTGGCCTGTAGTTCTCTCTTTGGTAATGTCTTTATCTGGTTTTGGTATCAGGGTAATGTTAGCTTCATAGAATGAATTTGGAAATTTTCCTTCTTTTACTATTTTTTGCTATTTTTGGAAGAGTTTGAGAAGAATAGATCTTAAGTCTTCTTTAGATGTTTGGTGGGATTCACCTGTGAAGTCCTCCAGTCCTGGACTCTTGTCTGTTGGGAAGTTTTATTGTTGTTGTTTTGGGGTTTTTTGTGTTTTTTGTTTTGTTTTGTTTTACTGATTTTATTCCATTCCTGGTAATTACTCTATTCGTGTTTTCTCTACCTGAGTCTAGGGAGGTTATATGTTTCTAGGGATTTTTTTTTATGTCTTCTGGGCTGTCCAGCTTGTTGGCATAGAACCTTTTACTGTTTTCTCTAATGATCGTCTGTGTTTCTGTGGTGTTGGTGGTTATTTCTCCTTATTCGAGTCCTCTCTCACTTTGTTTTTTTGATGAGTCTGGCTAAAGTTTTATCCATCTTTCCAGATGATGGTTTCATTGATCTGTTTTGTTATTTCTATTTCACTTATTTCTACTCTAATACTTTTGTTTGTTTTTCTTTTTCTACTCCTTTAGGGTAAGGTTAGGTCGTTTAAGATTTTTCTTGCCTCCTGAGGTAGGCCTGTGTTGTTACTAACTTCCCTCTCAGAGTAGCTTTTGCTTTTTCCCGAAGGTTTTAGACCATCGTGTTTTCGATTATTTGTCTTTATTTCCTCTTTGATTTCTTGGTTGACCCCTTGTTGCTTAGTAGCCTGTTACTTAACTTCCATGGATTTATGCTCGTTCCAGATTTTGTGTGTGTGCGGGGGGCGGTGGTTGGTTTCTGGTTTCGTACTGTTGTGGTCAGAAAAGATGTGTGATCGGACTTCAGTGTCTTTGAATTTGTTGTGACTGGTTTTGTGGCCTGATATGTGATCTATTCTAGAGAATGTTCCATAGGAACTTGCAAAGAATGTGTGTTTTGCTGTTCTGGGATGGAACGTGCTGACTGTCTGTTAGAGCCATCTGGTCCAACGTGTCACTTAGAGCCCCGGTTTCCTTGTTGATTTTCTGTTTGCATGATCTGTCCGTTGACTACGTGAGGCTTGGAGTCCCTCCTGTTCTTTGTATTTCTACTGATGACTTCATATTTGCTAATAGTGGCTCTATGTGTTCGGGTGTTCCCATGTTGGGTGTTTAAATATTTACATTTGGGATATCTTCTTGTCAAGTTGTTCCCCGTATGATCATGTAGGGTTCTTCTTTGTCTCTTTGTTGTGATCTTTTCTTTTTTTAAGATTTTATTTATTTATTTGAAAGAGAGAGCGAGTGAGAGAGAACATGAGACGGGAGAAGGGCAGAGGGAGAAGCAGACTCCCCGTGGAGCTGGGAGCCCGATAAGGGACTCGATCCCGTGACTCTGGGATCATAACCTGAGCTGAAGGCAGTTGCTTAACCAACTGAGCCACCAAGGCACCCTCTTGTTATAATCTTTGTTTTGACATCTGTTTTCTCCTGTATAAGTATTGCTACTGTAGCTTTCTTTTCATTTCCATTTGCATGGTAAAATTTTTCCATCCACTCACTTCTAACATACATGTGTCTTTGGGTCTGAAATTAGTCTCTTATAGGCAGAAGATAGATAGGTCTTGCTTTTTTTTTTTATCATTCAGTCACCATATGTCTTTTAATTGGAGTATTTGGTCCATTTACATCAAAAGTAATTATTATTATTAAGATTTTATTTATTCATTTGTCAGAGAGAGAGAGAGAGAGTACAAGCAGGCAAAGTGGCAGGCAGAGGCAGAGAAAGAAGCAGGCTTCTTGCTGAGCGGGGAGTCCGATGCGGGACTGAGCCAGCCAGGCGTCCCAGTAATTGTTGGTAAGTATGTACTTATTGCCATTTTGTTACTTGCTTTAGGCTTGGTTTTGTAGCTCTTCTCTGTTTGTTTGATGGCTTTCTTTGATGATATGTTTTCTTTAATGATATGTTTGCATTCCTTTCTCTTTATTATTTTGCGTATCATGGGTTTTTTGTCTGTGGCTACCATCAGGCTTATATGTAACATCTTATGCGTAGAACAGTCTCTGTTAAGTTGATGGTCTCTCAGGCTTGACCCCATCCTAAAGACACTGACATTTTGACCCCCCGCTATGATTTGTGTATATGCTAGTACCCTCATTCTTTTATTTTGTGAATTCCTTGACTGATTTTTATACATATACTTGATCTTACTGTGTTTTTGTTTTCTTTTGTTTTAACCCCCATATGTTTTGTAAGTGATTGATCTACTACTTTCATCATGTTCAGACAGACTGGGAACCTGTTCTCTCCCCCGGGGCTGCCGTGGCCCGGGGGGTGACAGCAGTCATGTGGCAGAGACGCAGAGACACGTCACCGCAAGGCCTCCCTGCAGTGCCCCCGAGAAGCTTCTGTGGGTGGGTGGCCCTGTGGTCAGAGCAGACGACTGCCCCTAGCCCGCCGGTAGGGCTGTGTTGACATGGGACGTGTGTGTGTGTCTTCTTGTGTCGACAGAGAAGGGCCACTTTGGAATGGTCCTTTCCACTTTCAGGGCTGCTTGCGCTGAATGGACTCCGCAGAGTGGGGTGCGCGGGATGGGGTGGACCCACAGCAGAACGCCAGGTCCGGACACGCTCTTAGCGAAGCTGGGTGGATGGTATTGGTGCAGGTGTTTGTGTGTCTGGGGTGCCCCGGGGAGAGAAATGCACCCAACAGCTCTTTCGTTGGTGGAGAAATCTGGAAATCCCTGCCCCTCCTGTGCACAATCCGGTATTAGTAAACACATTTTCCTGTGCTCCGTTTCTTCCTACAGCTGCTTCGGGGCTGTGGTGCAGTGTGTGTGTGGGGGGTCTGCTGTCTCTTTAAGGGCGGGGGCTCCATTTCTTCCTGCAACTCTATGGGTCCCAAAGGCTGTCCCAAAGCCAAGCCCACTGACTTTTAAAGTTTCCAGTGCTGAGCCCCGGTGACTGTAGAAACGGGTGAAGTGAAGCCTGCCTGGTTTTCAAAGACAGATCTGAGGGGGATTCGTCTTCGCATGGTGCCCTGTGCCCGCGGTGCTGCTGTGCGTCTGCTCCTGTCCCCTCCCCATGCCTGCAGCATCCTCCCTCCTGTGACGTCCGTGTGGGTTGTTGAGGTCCCAGCCGCCGCTCTGGCCTCTCTGCGCTCCTTGCCATGGCCTCCTGTCTGCAGCCGGCTCTGTGGGGCCTGTTCTGACCGTCTCCGGGCCGTTGTCCAGGTGGTGGACTCCGATGTGATGTTCCTGAGGTTTCTGTGCGGGGTGAGGTGAGCTTACGAGACTCCTGCTCTAACACCTTCCCTGCAAGGTTTGCGTTTTGTTGCTTGTTCTTGTCTGACTGCTGGGGCTGGAGCTACCGGTGTTGTGGTGTAGAAAAGGGGGAAGAGCGTACATCTTTGTCTTATTGCTGACCTTAGAGGAAAAGCTGTGCCTCACCATTCGGTGTGATTGTCAGCTTTGGGTTTGTCCTCTGTGCTGTTGATCATGCTGTGGTGTTTCCGCTAAGCTCACGTGCTTGACAGTTACATCACGAATGGATGGTGAATTTCGTCAAAAGCTTTTCCTGCATTGATTGAGATGACCATACAGTTTTTATTCTTCATTTTGTTAATGCGATGTATCTTGCTGATTGATTTCTGGACATCAAGCCATCCTTGCATCCCCGGAATCAGTCCCATTTGATTATGGTGAATGATTTTTTAAAATACATTTAATTTAAATGTATTGCTTAATTCATTTTGCTGATATTTTCTTGAGGATTTTTGCATCTTTGCTAGGTATTGGCCTCCAGTTTCCCTTTTTTGCACTTTCATTTTGATATCAGGTAATACAGAATGAATACGAAAGGTTTTCTTCCTCTTCTACGTTGGAATCGTTTGAAAAGAGTGGGTATTAACTTTTTTTTTTTTTTTTTAATGTTTGGTAGAATTTCCCTGTGAAGCCGTCTGGCACTGCACTTCAGTTTGTTGGCGGTTTTTTCATTCCTGATTCAGTTTTGTTACATGTAATCAGTCTGTTCAGATCTTCTGTTCCCCCAGTTTTGGAAGATTGTCTGTTTCTAGGAATAATTTATATCTTCTAGGCTGTCCAGTTTGTTGTCATGTAACTTTTTGTAATAGTCTCATAATCCTTTGAAATTTTTGGTGTCATTTGTTACTTCTTCTGTTAAACTGCTGATTTGAGTCTGTTCTGCTTCTTGATGAGTCTGTCTGAAAGTTTATCAAGACTGTTTGTCTTTCCAAAGAACCAGCTCCGTTCATTTATCTTTTCTATTGATTATTGGTTTCTGTTAGTGTGGAGACATAGTTTAAAGGAGAAACGGACTCTGGGTCCTGCGAAGGGGAGGGAGCCATCCTCGTGGAGAAGGGTGAGGGAGAGAGAGGGAGAGAGAGAGAGGTATACAGGGGGGAGGCACTAGGAGAATGTTTCCCAAAACCACTGGATTAGAAAACAAGAGGGGCTGAATGTCATGAATTCTTGAGCCAGTGCGGCTTTAAAGATGAGCAGCCTTGGCTGGGATAGAGCCCAGAGAATACCGACCTGGTCGGGGAGAGTAGGATGCAAACAACGAGGGGCAGACCACGCGGAGACAGGGATGCGGAGAATACGGGGTACACAGGGGTGGGGCTGGTGAGGCGTGTTCGCTCTTGGTTGTTTTGTTTTGAAGTATTTCATTTATTTCTCCAATTTTCTTTTTTTTTTTTTTTTCCTTCTAGAAACTTTGGGCTTTGTTCTTCTCTTTCCCACTTATTTAGTGCATAGTTGGATTGTTTATTTGAGGTTTTTTGTTGTTCTCGAAGTAAAACTGTACTGCTGTGAACAGCTTTCATTATGTCCCAAGGATTTTGGACCGCAGCATTTCCATTTCCATGTGTCTCCCTGCACTTCTCATTTCTTCTTTGGCTTCTTTGTTGTTCTGTGGTTTGGCCACCACATGTTTGTGCTTCTCCCAGTTTGCTTCTCGTAAGTGATTTCTGGTTTCTTACTGACATGATCATAAAAGATGCTTGATGTGAGTTCAGTGTTCTTAAATTTATGGAGACTCGTTTTGTGGCCTAACACGTCATCTGTCCTGGAGGGGGTTCCCTGTACACGGAGAAGAATGTGCATTTGCGGGTTTGGGACGGGATGTTCTGTACATATTTGTCGGGTCCTTCTGGTCCAGTGTGTTTCCTCATTAACTCTCTGCCTGGATGATCTGTCCGGTGGGGGAAGCTGGGTCTTCACGGAGCTCCTGTTACCGTGTCCTGCCGTTCCTCTCCTCCCAGCGTCTGCGTGGTAAGGTTAGGAGCTCCCGTGGGGGTCGCTCGGTACCTACAGTTGCTACAGTCTCTTGTTGGAGCAGTGTCTCTCTCTCCTGTCATCCCTTCTTTGTCTCCTTGTAGCCTTTGTTTTTATGGCTGTTTCTGTTTTTAACTGAGAGATGTTGGAGGCAGAGGGAGAAGCAGGCCCCCCGCCAAGCAGGGAGCCCGACGCCAGGCTCGATCCCAGGACCCTGAGATCATGACCTGAGCTGAAGGCAGAGGCTCAAGCCACTGAGCCACCCAGGCGCCCCACAGCCTTTGTTTCAAAGTCCGTTTTGTCTGACAGAAGTGTGGCCGTCCAGACTTTGCACTTTCGTTTGCTGCAGCTTTATCCATCCCTTCCCGTACTCGGCCGAGGCGAGTCTCTTGTCGGCCACGCACAGACGGGTCCTGCTTTTTCCTCATCCGCTCGGTCACCCCGTGTCCTTCCATGGGAGCATTGGGACCGTTTACATGGAACGATGTTTTGAATCGTTATTCCAGTCGCGTTGTCCGCACTCAGCAACCGTAGGAAGGGGTCTTCCCTGCGAGGTCACTTTCCCGTCTGGCGCCTGCGCCCGTTCCCGTCGTCTGTGACAGGGACTGTCCGTGGGGCCCCGGGTTGTCCGTGGGAGGCCGCGCGCCCCGCCCCGCGCAGCGCCCTCCCCGGTGTCCCCGCAGCCCGGGTCACGGCGGTGCTGCTCGCGCCCCGCCTGCTCCGTCGCTCTGCTTGCGGCCACGGACACGCGGCCTCATTCCGGCCTCTTGCTGTTGGAGAGTCGCCTCGCGTGTGGACAGAAGCAGAACCGAACCGTCCGTGGCACGTGTGAGCAGGAGCGTGTGACGGACCGGTGTCCCACGGCCGGACCGCGGTGTCGGGAGGCAAATGCCTCTGTGGGTCTGACCCGTTACCGGAGCCCGCGGCGGTTTTGCTCGAGCCCGCAGAGGAGAGAGACGCCTCCGGTCCGGGCGTCTCTCCCTAGGACGGAGGGGAGGATCCTGGACACGTCGTAACAGACCCTTCCTGTTCTCTTCCTGGGAGCTGCTTGTTCACATCCCTGCGACGGCTGGTGGTGGCACTTGCCAGGAAATTCTGTGACGGACGTGTAAAGGTAGGGAGGGAAGGTTCTCAGATACCCTGGCAAGCTCCCTCTCCAGATTCTCGCTGGCTGTTTTTTTAAGGATTTTATTTATTTTGACAGAAAGAGACACAGCGAGAGCGAGAGCGGGAACACAAGCAGGGGGAGAGGGAGAAGCAGGGGGGAGAGGGAGAAGCAGGGAGCCTGATGCGGGGCTCGAACCCAGGACCCTGGGAACATGACCTGAGCCGAAGGCAGATGCTTAACCACTGAGACACCCAAGTGCCCCTCTCACTGGCTTTTATTGTCTTTGAGCTACTTTACAATTTGTAAATTATGGAAAACTGATAATTAATATTATTCTTATCTATAGCAAATTGTGTCCCATGAATACAATTGAATATTTCTCTGTGAATAGAACTGTTTCACACCTAGTTGTAAAGTCATTTCAGAATTCCTTGTTTTCTAAATATATGGTATTTTTGGAATCCTCCTTTGAACCAATTATAACTTATCCTTCGTTTTCCAGTTAATGAGCTAAGTAAAGTTGTTGATACATGTTTATTTTTTTATTTCTAAGGGTGTCATGATTCTGTCTCTTTATCATTGTCCTTTTAAAGACTTTTTCCTCTTGGGGACCTGGGTGGCCCAGTTGGTTAAGCATCTGATTCTTGATTTCAACTCAGGCCAGGATCTAAGGGTCCTGGATTGAGCCCCATGTCGGGCTCCCCACGCAGCAGGGAGTCTGCTTGAGATTCTCTCTCTCTCCCTCTGCCCCTCCCCCGCTCATCTTGCTCTCTTTAAAATAAATAAGTAAATACTTTTTAAAATAAAAAATAAAGACCTTTTCTTCTTGACTGCTGTGCACTCTCAATCAGGGAGGTCAACCCTTTGTCATGAATTGAAAATTGTTTTTACTTAGTGTCACTTTTTTTTTTTAAAGATTTTATTTATTTATTTGACAAAGAGATCACAGGTAGGCAGAGAGGCAGGAAGAGAGGAGGAAGCAGGCTCCCCTCTGAGCAGAGAGCCCGATGCGGGGCTCGATCCCAGGACCCTGAGATCATGACCTGAGCCGAAGGCAGAGGCTTAACCCACTGAGCCACCCAGGCGACCCTAGTGTCACTTTTTTAAAATGTGTTTTTTGTTATGTCAAAATCTTTTATGTAACCAATCTTGTACATCTGTTGGAGTTTGAGTCATGTCCAAGCACACGATATTTTTAGTCCAGGTAATTTCTCCTACTTAGTTCAGTCTTTTTTGTTTCCTTTTGTGTGTGTGTTCCAAGATTCGTTGTCTATGCACCACACCCAGTGCGCCATGCAATCCGTGCCCTCCTTAATACCCACCACCAGGCTCACCCAATCCCCCATCCCCCACCCCTCCAAAACCCTCAGTTTGTTTCTCAGAGTCCAGTCTCTCATGGTTCGTCTCCCCCTCTGATTTCTCCCAATTCACTTTTCCTTTCCTTCTCCCCATGTCCTCCGTGTTATTCCTTATGCTCCACGGTAAATGAAACCACATGATCATTGACTCTCTCTGTGTGACTTGTTTCACTCAGCACGGGTTTCCATTTCTTAACTGAAACTTCCTGAAGACAGCCCAGTCAAGGCCTGGAGATAGTCATTGTGCTATGTCGTTTGTTGCCGCTGAACAGATCAGTTCTCTAGGCATGTTGTACTACTAAAATTATAGGACTGGGAAAGGTTTGCTTTTAATTCTGTTGTGCTTAAACTCATTTAGTAAAAAACAAAACAAGCAAAACTACACACTTATCTCTCATAGTACACTCTCCTCTGCGTTGTGTACTCTTGTTCCCATTATGCAGCACATTCTCAAGTCCCACAGCACTCGCATTCTCACCGGACTCGCTTGTCTGCATCATACCCTCTCGTCCTCCTGCTATGCTCTTGTCTTCATCACACATACAGTCTCAGGTCTCCTCGCACACTCATCCTCATAGAGTAGTCTTGTCCTCGTAGTACATTCTCGTGTAGGAGGGATTTTTTTAATGCAAAAAAACCAAAAAGTCTTTGGAATTTGAATGGGGATTTATACTGGATCTGCAGATCACTTTGGGTAATACTGACATCTTAAAAATATTGTTTTCCAATCCATGAACATGGAAAATATTTCCATTTATGTATGTCTCTTTTATGTTAATGTCTTATAGTTTTCATTGTAAAGCCTTTTACCTCCTTGGTTAAGCTAATTCCTAAATATTATTTTTCTTTTTCATTGTAAATAGGATTGTTTTCAAAATTTCTTTTTCTTGTTCTTTGTTCAAATGTTTAGTGTACTTTGTATTCTACGTTGAATTTGCGTTTCATCAGTTTTTTTTGTGGTGACTTTAGGGTTTTCTAAATACAAGATCTGATCATCTATAAACAGAAATAATTTTACTTATTCCCTACAATTTAGTTGCCTTTTATTTCTTCTGATTGCTCTGGCTGTAAGTTTGTGTACTGTATTGAACAAAGGTAGTCATGGGAGGATCCCTGTTGTGTTCCTGATGTAAGAGGAAGGTTTTGGTCTTTAACCATTGTGTGGAATGTTCACTGTGGGGTTTTTGTATATGGTTTTCATTAGATTAGTTTCCTTCCACTCCTAATTTGTTGAATGTTTTTATCATGAATTTGTGTTGAGTTCTGTCAATTGCCTTTTCTGTATCCACTGATATGATCATGTGGGTGGTTCCTTTATTGTGACAATCTAATGTATCACATTGATGGATACTTGTATTTGAACCATCTTTGTATTCCAGGAATAAATCTTACTTAGTAGTGGCGTGTAATACTTTTAATATGCTGCTATATCTGGTTTGCTTGTGTTTTGTTCAGAATGTTTGCATCCAGGTTCATGAAAAATAATGGTTGTAGTTTTCGTTTCTTGCAGTGCCTTTATCAGACTTTCCTAACCAAAAGCTATAAAAGAAAACCATAGCCAATATATATCATGAACATAGATTTAAAAATCCGCAAGAAGATATTAGCAAATCAAGTCTAAATTAGGAAGAAAAGAGTTACAACCCTAACTAAGGGGAATTTGTGCTGGGTGCGTATGGCTGTTTCACCATTCAACCATCAATGAATGTAGTCAGTCACAGCAACAGACTAAAAGAGAAAAATCACATGATCCTATCAGTAGATGCATAAAAAACAGTACACAATATCCAGCACCCATTCATGATAAAAATCCTCAGTAAACCATAAACAGAGGGAAACTTCTTCAGCTTAATCAAGGACATCTGCAGAAAGCCTATAGCTAATGGACTTCGTGGTGAGAAACTCAGAGATGTGCTGCTAAGGTCAGGCCCAGGACAGGGATGTCCCACTCACCACTCCTTGTCAACAGTGTTTGGGAAGTTCTTGCTAATGCACTAAGTCAAGAAAAGGAAATAAGTGGTATTTACAGGTTGGAAAGGAAGACGTAAAACTGCATTGTTTGTAGAAGACATGATCGTCGATGTAGAAAATCCAGAAGAATTGACAAATGAGTGCTGGAACTAGGAAGCAATTATAGCATGGTTGCAGGAGATGAGGTCAATATACAAAGTCAGTTGCTTTTAGATGTAGGAGAAACGAACAAGTAGAATTTGAGATTAAAAACACAATGCCATTTACTTTAGCAGCCTATGACAAAATACTTCGGTGTAAGCCTAAACTATGTGTTAGATCTGTATGACGAAAACTACAAAAGTCTGGTGCCCCTGTTTCCCCATTTCTTTGTGTCCTCCTCATTTTCTTTCATAAGTGCTCTATAGTTTTCAGACTACAGACTCTTCACCTCTTTGGTTAAGTTAATTCTTAGGTGTCTTACAGTTATTGTGCAATTGTAAATGGGATGGATTCTTGATTTCTCTTTCTTCTGCCTCATTGTTAGTGTAATGTAAATGCTACTGACTTCTCTGCGTTAATTTTGTATCCTTCAACTGTGCTGAATTTGTGTATCAGTTCTAGCAATTTTTGGATGGAATATTTTGGGTTTTCCCCATAGACTATCATGTCATCTGTGAAGAGTGAATGTTCCACCTCTTCTTTGCCAATTTGGATACCTTTTGTTTCTTTTTGTTGTCTGATTACCGGGGCTAGGGTTTCCTGTGCTGTGTGGAACAACAGCTGTGATAGTGGACATCCCTGTCGTGTTCCTGACCTCAGGTAAAAAGCTCTCAGTTTTTCCCCATTGAGGATGAAGTTTTTCAGATATGGCTTTAAGATACTGAGATATATTTCTTCTCTCCCTACACTGTGGAGAGTTTTTATCAAGTAAGGATGCTGGATTTTGTCAAATGCTTTTTCCTGTATCAGTGGAGAAAATCATATGGTTCTTGTCCTTTCTTTTATTAATAGAATGGTTGATTTTATGATATTGAGTTGTATGGATTGTTTATATGTTTTAGATAATAAACCCTTATGCAATATATTTCCTCCCAATCCATAGGTTGCCTTTTCAGTTTTTTATTGTTTCTTTTCCTGTGAAGATGCTTTTTAGTTAAATGTGTCCCACTTGGTTTTTGCTTTTGTTGCTTCTGCTTTTAGTGTCAGATCTAAGAGATCATTGCCAAAACCAATGTCAAGGGGCTTATTTGCTCTGTTTTCTTCTAAGACTTTTATGGTATTAGGTCTCATGTTTGCATCTTTAATCCATTTCAGTTTAATTGATGTGAGATGGTAAGGATCCAGTTTTATTTTTCTACGTGCAGTTATACAGTTTTCTTAGTGGCCATCTGTTGAAGACGTTCTTTCTCAATTGAGTGTTTGTGGCTCCCTAATCACATACTGGTTGATTGTTAATGTGGGACTTTGTTTCCAGGCTGTCCATTCTGTTCCACAGGTCTGTGTGTCTGATTTTAATTACTATACCTTTATAGTAGAGTTTGAAATCATGAGGTATGAGCCCTCCGGCTTTCTTCTTCTTTCTCAGGATTGTTTAGGCCATTCACTCTTTTGTGATTTCATACAACATTTGGGATTTTTTTTTCTATTTCTGTGAGAAATTTCATTGGAATTTATTTTTAACTTTATTTTTTCACTGGAATTTTGGTGGGGCTGCATTAACCCTATAGATGGTTTTGGGTAGGGAAGACATTTCAAAAGTATAAATTCTTCCGATCCATGGATGCAGGCTGTGTTTCTATTTGTCTGTCCAGTTTCTCTTATCAAAGTCCTATAGTTTTCATTGCACAGTTCCTTCCCTTCCTTTGTTAAATTTATTTTTTTTATTGTTATGTGAGTCACCATACAGTGCATCATTAGTTCTCAATGTAGTGTTCCAAGATTCATTGTGGAGAACACCCAGTGCTCCATGCAATCCGTGCCCTCCTTAATACCCACCACCAGGCTCACCCAACCTCCCCGCCCCAAAACCTTCAGTTTGTTTCCCAGAGTCCATAGTCTCTCATGATTCATGTCTCACTCCACTTCTCCTCCTTCATTTTTCCATTCCTTCTCCTAATGTCCTCCATGCTATTCCTCATGTTCCACAAATAAGGGAAACCATATGATAATTGACTTTCTGTATTTGACTTATTTCACTCAGTATAATCTCTTCCAGTCCTGTCCATGTTGATGCAAAAGTTGGGTATTCATCCTTTCTGATGGCTGAGTAATATTCCATTGTGTGTATGGACCACATCTTCTTTATCCACTCATCTGTTAAAGGGCACCTTGGCTCTTTTCCAGTTTGGTGATTGTGGACAGTGCTGCTGTGAACATCAGGGAGCATATGATCATTCTTTCCACTACATCTGTATCTTTGAGGTAAATACCTTGTAGTGTAATTGCTGGATTGTAGGGTAGCTCTATTTTTAACTTTTTGAGGAACCTCCATACTGTTTTCCAAAATGGCTGCACCAACGTGCATTCCCACCAACAGTGTAAGAGGGTTCCCCTTTCTCCACAACTACTCCAACATTTGTTGTTTCTTGCCTTATCAATTTTGGCCAGTCTAACTGGTGTAAGGTGGTATCTCAAGGTGGTTTTGAATTTCCCTGATGACTAATGATGTTGAATATTTTTTCATGTGTCTGTTACCATTTGTATGTCTTGTTTGGAGAAGTGTCTATTCATGTCTTCTGCCCATTTTTTGACTTGATTATCTGTTTTTTGGGTGTTGAGTTTGAGAAGTTCTTTGTAAATCTTGGATATCAGCTCTTTGACTCTAGTGTTATTTGCAAATATCTTCTCCCATTCCATGGGTTGCCTCTTTGTTTTGTTGACTGTTCCCTTTGCTGTGCAGAAGCTTTTGATCTTGATGAAGTCCCAAAAGTTCATTTTCACTTCCGTTTCCCTTACCTTTGGAGACATGTCTTGAAAGAAATTGCTATGGGGGATGTCAATGTTCTTCTCTAGGATTTTGCCTATGTTCTTCTCTAGGATTTTGATGGATTCCTGTATCATGTTGAGGTCTTTCATCCATTTTGAGTTTATCTTTATGTACGGTGTAAGAGAATTGTTAAGTTTCATTCTTCTGTACATAATGGTCCAATTTTCCCAGCACCATTTATTGAAGAGACTGTCTTTTATCCATTGGATATTTTTTCCTGTTTTGTCAAAGATTTGTTGGCTGTAGAGTTGAGAGTCTGCATCTGGGCTCTCTATTCTGTTCCACTGGTCTATGTGTCTGTTTTTGTGCCAGTACCATGCTGCCTTGGTGATCACAGCTTTGTAGTAAAGCTTAAAGTCAGCCAACGTGATGCCCCCAGCTTTGTTTTTCTTTTTCAACATTTCCTTGGCGATTTGGGGTCTTTTCTGGTTCCATAAAAATTTTAGGATTGTTTGTTCTAGCTCTTTGAAAAATGCTGTTGGTATTTTGATTGTGGGGGGGGGGATTGTTGAAAGTGTAGATTGCTCTAGGCAGTATAGACATTTTAACAATGTTTATTCTTCTGATCCATGAGCATGGAATGGTCTCCCATCTTTTTGTGTCTTCTTCAATCTCTTTCATGAGTGTTCTGTACTTCCTCAGTACAGATCATTTACCTCTTTGTTAGGTTTATCCCAAGGTATCATACAGTTTTTGGTGTTATTGTGAATGGACTCAATTCTCTAATTTCTCTTTCTACAGTTACATTACTAGTGTCTAAGAAAGCAACTGATTTCAGTGCATTGATTTTGCATCCTGCCACATGACTGAATTGCTGTATGAGTTCTAGTAATTTGGGGTTGGAATCTTGGGTTTTCCACATAGAGTATCATGTCATCTGCAAAGAGAGAGAGTTTGACTACCTCTTTGCCAGCTTGAATACCTTTTATTTCTTTTTGTTGTTTGACTGCTGATGCTGGGACTTCTAGTCCTATATTGAACAATAGTGGTGAGAGTAGGCATCCTTTTCGTGTTCCTGATCTCAATGGAAAGGCTCTCAGCTTTTTTCATAGATGGATTCTATGAAGTTGAGGAATGTTCCCTCTATCCCTATACTCTGAAGAGTTTTAATCAGGAAAGGATGTTGTATTTTGTCAAATGCTTTTTCTGCATCAGTTGAGAGGACCACGTTGTTCTTGTCTCTTCTCTTATTTATGTGTTCTACCACATTGATTGATTTGTGAATGTTGAACCACATTTGTATCCCAACGATAAATCCCACCTAGTCATGATGGATAATCCTTTAATGTAGTGTTGGATCCTATTAGCTAGGATCTTGTTGAGAATTTTGACATCTGTATTCATCAGAGATATTGGTCTGAAATTCTCCTTTTTGATGGGGTCTTTGCCTGGTTTTGGGATCAAGGTAACTCATAGAAAGAGTCTGGACATTTTCCTTCTGTTTCTACTTTTTGAAACAGCTTCAGGAGAATATATACTATTTCTTCTTTGAATTTTTGGTAGAATTCCCCCAGGGAATCCATCTGGCCCTGGACTCTTGTTTTTTGGGAGGTTTTTGATCACTGCTTCAATCTTGTTACTGGTTATGGGTCTATTCAGATTGTCAGCTTCTTCCTGTTTCAGTCTTGGTAGTTCATAGGTTTCCAGGAATGCATCCATTGCTTTGTTGCTTAATTTATTGTCATATAGCTGTTGATAATAATTTCTGATAATTGTGTTTATTTCCTTGGTATTAGTCATGATCTCTCCCCTTTCATTCATAATTGTATTAATTTGGGTCCTTTCTCTTTTCTTTTGGATAAGTCTTTCCAGAGGTTTATAGACATTAATTCTTTCAAAAAACCAGCTTCTAGTTTTGTTAATGTGTTCTACTGTATTTCTGCTTTCTAATTCATTGATCTCTGCTCTAATCTTAATTATTTAGCTTCTCATTTGTTGTTGATTCTCCAGATCTTTAAGGTGTAAAGAAAGGTAGTGTATTCAGGATTTTTCTATTTTTTAAAGTGAGGTTTGGATGGCTATATATTTCCCCCTTAGTACTGCCTTTGCATTATCCCATAGGTTTTGGATCGATGTGTCTTCATCACATTGGTTTCCATGAATTAAATTCTTCTTTGATCTCCTGGTTGACCCAAACATTCTTGAGCAGGATGGTCTTTATCTTCCAAGTGTTTGAATTTCTTCCAAACCTTTTCTTGTGGTTGCGCTTTCGTTTCACAGCACTGTGGATGGATTATATGCAGGGTATAGTCTCAATCTTTTGGTATCGGGTGAGACCTGATCTGTGACCCACTATGTGGTCCATTCTGGAGAAAGCTCCATGTACACTCAGGAAGAATGAATATTCTGTTGTTTTTGAGTAGGATGTTCTGTATATATTTATGGGGTCCATTTGGTCCAGTGTGTCACTCAAAGCTCTTGTTTCTTTGTTCGTTTTCTGCTTAGTTGATCTGTCTATTGCTGAGAGTGGAGTGTTAAGGTCTCCTACAATTAATGTATTATTATCAGTATGTGTTTTTATTTTGATTAACAGTTGGGCTTATGTAGTTGTCTGCTCCCATGTTGGGGGCATAAATATTTATAATTGTTAGATCTTCTTGTTGGATAGACCCTTTAAGAATGATATAGTGGGGGCGCGTGGGTTGCTCAGTGAGTTGGGCCTCTGCCTTTGGCTCAGGTCATGATCTTGGGGTCCTGGGATCGAGCCCTCCATCGGGCTCTCTGCTTAGCAGGGAGCCTGCTCCCCACCCACCCACCCCGCCTGCATCTCTGCTTACTTGTGATTTCTCTCTGTCAAATAAATAAAATCTTAAAAAAAAATAAGAATGATATAGTGTCCTTCTGTATCTCTAACTGCAGTCTTTAGCTTAAAATCTAATTTGTCTGATATGAGAATTGCTACCCCAGCTTTCTTTTGAGGTCTGTTGGCATGAAAGATGGTTCCCCATCCCTTCACTTACAGTCTGGATGTATCTTTAGGTTCAAAATGAGTCTCTTATAGACAGCATGTGGATGGATCCTGTCTTTTTATTCAATCTGCAACCCTGTGCCATTTCATGGGAGCATTTAAGCCGTTCACATTGAGAGTGAGTATTGACAGATAAGATTTTATTGTCATCATGTTGTCTGTGAAGTCCTTGTTTCTATGGATTGTCTCTGTATATTTCTGTTCTATATCACTGTAGGGGTCTTTCTCTTTTGGGGGAGCCCCCTTCATATTTCTTGCAGGGCCGGCTTAATGGTCACATATTCTTTCAGTCTCTGCCAGTCCTGGAAGCTCCTTATCTCGCCATCGTTTCTGAATGACGGCCTTACTGGATAAAGAATTCTTGTCTTCATGTCCTTCTCATTTAGTGCCCTGAATATGTCTTGCCAGCCCTTTCTGGCTTGCCAGGTCTCTGTGGACAGCTCTGACATTGTTCTTATGTTCCTCCCTCTGTACATAAGGAACTCTTCCCTCTAACTGCCCTGAAAATAGTTGCCTTTGTTCTAAGATTAGCGAGTTTTACTGTAACACACCTGGGTGTTTGTCTGCTCTCATTGACCTTGCAGGGGTGGGTGTTTTCTCTGCCTCTAGGACATGACTGCTTGTTTCATTCCCCATATTAGGGAAGTTCTTAGCTATGAATTGGTCAACTA
This sequence comes from Pteronura brasiliensis, assembly GCA_004024605.1. Classification (NCBI taxonomy): domain Eukaryota; kingdom Metazoa; phylum Chordata; class Mammalia; order Carnivora; family Mustelidae; genus Pteronura; species Pteronura brasiliensis. The sequence goes on from PJEN01006925.1 coordinate 98,333, forward strand.
TATCTTCTAGAACTCTCTCTCTCCACCCCCTCAGGGATCCCAATAATTCTGACATTGGAATGTTTCTTGGCATCATTTATTTCTCTAATTCTGTTTTCATGGATTTTAAGCTGTTTGTTCCAGGCCTCCTCCTGCTCCTTCTTTTCTATCAGTTTGTCTTCAAGATCACTAATTTGTTCTTCTGCCTCATTTACCCTGGCTGTTAGAGTATCTAGATTCGATTGTATCACATTGATAGCATTTCTAAATTTTTTTATATTATTTTTTATTTTTTTCATTGATAGCATTTTTTAAGTTCTGCCAAATCTGCTCTTCTTTCTGCCCTTAACAAGTCTATGTTGCCATTAATAGTTTTCTCCAGCCTGACTATTGTCTTCATAACTGTTACCCTAAAGTCTATTTCTGACATCTTGCTTAGATCCATATCCATTAGATATGTGGGAGAGGCCATTGTCTCTGGGTCTTTTCTTTGTTGAGAGTTCCTGCTCCTAGTCATTCTGTTGAGTTTTGGTTGAGGGGATGTACAGCCGAAAATAACCATTATCCAGGCAAGGTGCACCCTGGGGAGGTTTGGAACAATCAGAAGTCACCACCAAAAAGAAGGGGAAAAAAACCCAGCCAAAATGAGCTCCAAGAGTATGATTTATAAAGTACAAAAACAAAAACAAACAAAAAGATAAAAGATAAAAAAAATTTTAAAAAGTGGGGGGTGACAAGAAGGTGGTTATAATCCCTCGATGTGGGCAAGGAAAGGTATTTCACTTCTTCTGGGTGTATTTTTTTTATCTTTGCTGGAGAACTCAACTTCCCACGATTACAGGGAAATTAATGCTGGTATAAATATATAAAGGTAGTATTGAATGGGGAAAAAAGGACTACACTGAAGTATACATCTATATATTTTTTTAAAAGGGGAAAAAGTGTATGTATGAAAAAGTTTAAGTTAAAAAGTTACTGTGGAATATGTTGTATTAAACATCTAGTTGAAATGGCAAGTAGGTTAAAAAAAAGATCAAGAATCATGAGAAAGAATTTAAAAAGAGAAAAGTTATATCTCAGAAATATACAGGCTGTGAGGCAATACCAGGAGCTTTACTGTCTTGTTTTCTCCTGGTGTTAGGGTTTTCGGGTTCTACAGTTCTCGGGGACCCTGTGTTTGTCGTCCTCTTGTTCTTCCGGCTTATTTCTGGGGGAGGATCCTGCGCGTTGTTTTTCTGTCAACCCTGCTTGGGCAGAGTCGCCCTGCCCCCTATCCAGGGACTGGGCTCCGTGGAAACCAGTTTTCGGGGCTTTTGTTCTCTGGAGGCTTTTTGGACCTTTTCGGAGGGTTCTTGCAAAGTAAACTGTCTATACCCAGACTTCCGCCTCAGAGAGAAGCCACAGTCTTCTCCTCTCTGAATGGTCCAGAACACACAGATTCCCCCTCTGCAAACTCTGTTGCACACCATAGCCTCCCGCAGGCAGTGTGCACCCCAGCCACTGTCTCAGTGGTCACCCAAGGCCCCCTGCTTGACTCGGCACCCCCATGCCACCAAAACCATGAGCGATACTGGTCTGAGTGAACTCCCTCCCAGCGGCTGCTGTTCCCAGGACCGTGGGCTCCAGTCCAAGCTGGGTGCTCTTAGCCACAGTGGTGGCAGAGGTGGCAGGGACCACTGACTCGAGTCCATGTCAGGTCTTTTCAGGCATGGGCAGGTGGTGGTTGCAGCTGTCCCAGGACCGTGGGCTAAGTCCGCACCTGCAGCAACTTGGTCCCAGCAATTGTCTCTGAAGTCCCTTTGTTTTGTTTGATTGCAGTTATCAGTCCCTTCCCACCTCACAGCCACCTGTCTCCAAGCTATCACTGGTCTGCGAGCGCAGGGCACTTTTGCACTGTGGTATTACTTTCCAATAGATCGCTTCTGTTTCTCCCCCTCTGTTTATCCTCTGGTATCTGTCTGTGCACTCCCAACTCCGTCCTTTGAAGCTCTTGATTGATAATCCTCTGTCCCTGTAGAGATCCAGACATATATAGTCTTACAGCTCAGGCTGATTTAATGGGTGTTCAGAGTGGCTTGGTAGATTTCTAACTAAATTCAGGGGACCAGTTGAGATGGAGTCCCTCCACTCCTTCGCCATCTTGGTGGAACCCCCCTTAAATTTGTTTCTAAGTATTTTATTGTTTTTGATGCCATTGTTATGGGATAATTTCATTTCTTTTTCATGTTTTATTCTTTTTTTTTCCAAACTGGCTTGAGAGTTTTATTCAGTTTGTCTCTCTCATTTTATCAAATCTACAAACCTCATATTACATGAAGAAATTTCAGAGAGGTTCTTTAAGGACTTCTACAAGAGACTCCTAGAGATAACATCACTACAGGTGAACCAACTATGGACTAGTTAGTTTGATGGGCATAATTCCTTTTTTTTTTTTTTTAATTTTTAAAATTTCTTTTCAGGGTTCCAGAATTCACTGTTTATGCACTACATCCAGTGCTCCATGAAATAGTGCCCTCCATAATCCCCAACACCAGGCTTACCCAAACCCCCACTCCCTTCCCCTCCAAAACCCTCAGTTTATTTCTTAGAGTCCACAGTCTCTCATGCTTTGTCTCCCCCTCCGATTTCCCCTCCCTTCTCCTCTCCATCTCTCCGTGTCCTCCATGTTATTCCTTATGCTCCATAAGTAAGTGAAACCATATGATAATTGACTCTCTCTGCTTGACTTACTTTCCTCAGCATAATCTCCTCCCATTTTTTTGGCGTGTTTTGTATGTGTTGAGTTTGAGGAGTTCTTTATAGATCTTGGAGATCAGCCCTTTGTATTCTCATTGTGAATATCTTCTCCCATTCTTGCCTCTTTGTTTTGTTGACTGGTTCCTTTGTTGTGCAGAAGCTTTTGATCTTGATGAAGTTCCAAAAGTTCATTTTCGCTTTTGTTTCCTTTGCCTTTGGAGACATGTCTTGGAAGAAGTTGCTGTGGCTGATATCGAAGAGGTTACTGCCTATGTTCTCCTCTAGGATTCTGATGGATTCCTGTCTCACATTGAGCTCCTTTATCCATTTTGAGTTTATCTTTGTGTACGGTGTAAGAGAATTGTTGAGTTTCATTCTTCTATACATAGCTGTCCAATTTTCCCAGCACCGTTTATTGAAGAGACTGTCTTTTCTCCACTGTATATTTCTCCACTGTATATTTTTTCCTGCTTTGTTGAAAATTAGTTGGCCATAGAGTTGAGGGTCCATATCTGGGTTCTCTGCTCTGTTCCACTGGTCTATGTGTCTGTTTTTATACCAGTACCATGCTGTCTTGGTGATCACAGCTTTATAGCATAGCTTGAAATCAGGCAATGTGATGTCCCCAGTTTTGTTTTTCTTTTTCAACATTTCCTTAGCAATTCAGGATCTCTTCTGATTCCATACAAATTTTAGGATTATTTACTCCAGCTCTTTGAAAAATGCCAGTGGAATTTTGATCGGAATGGCATTGAAAGTATAGATTGCTCTAGGCAGTATAGTCATTTTAACAATGTTTATTCTTCTGATCCAAGAGCATGGAATGGTCTTCCATCTTTTTGTGTCTTCTTCAATTTCTTTCATGAGTGTTCTGTAGTTCCTTGAGTACAGATCCTTTACCTCTTTGGTTGGGTTTATTCCAAAGTATCTTATGGTTCTTGGTGTTACAGTAAATGGAAACGATTCTCTAATTTCCCTTTCTGTACTTTCATTGTTAGTGTATAAGAAAGCAACAGATTTCTGTACACTGATTTTGTATCCTGCCAAATTACTGAATTGCTGTATGAGTTCTAGTAATTTGGGAGTCTTTTGGGTTTTCCCACAAAGTCTTTTGGGTTTTCCATATAAAGTATCATGTCATCTGTGAACATATGTTTTATTCTTAATGTTTAGAAATGCAACTGATTTCTTTCTGTTGATTTTACATCCTTCAACTTTACTGAATTTATTGATTATTCCAACAGTTTTTTGGTTGCATCCTTAGAGCTTTCTATATTTAAGAACATTTCATCTGCAAATAATGACAATTTCTTACCTGATTTGATGGATTCTGTTTCTTTATCTTGCCTTATTGCTTTAGCTGTCCAGTACCACATCGGATAAGAGCAGTGGCGGTGTGCATCATTTCTTCGTGATCTTAGAGGGAAAACTTCTGATTTTTCACCGCTGAGTATAATGTTATCTTGGTTTTGTCATATATAGCCTTTAGAATGTTGAGATACATTTCTTTTATACCCAGTTTGCTGATTGCTTTTGTCGTGAAAGGATATCGTACTTTGTCTGAAGCTTTTCTGCATCTGTTGATACGATCCTATGACTTTTCAGTCCAGGAATGTGGTGCGTCACATTTATAGATTTACCTATGTGGAACTGTCCTTGCACTCCGGGGACAAATTCCACTCGGTCATGGTGTATAATTATTTTAATGTGTAGTTGAATTTGGTTTACTAATACTTTTTGAAGAACGTTTGCATCAAGAGGTAATCAAGATGGTGGCATAGAAAGATCCTGGGGTCATCCCCTCCCATGGATGCAAAAAAAATCTAACTACATATAGAATAATTCCTTCTGAAGTGCACCTAGAAACTGGGTGAACAAAGCCATCACAACAAGGAGCAGCACTGCGATCAGTAGCACTGGGTGTGGTACAAAAACAATGAATACTGTTATGCTGAAAATAAATTAAAAAATGATTTAAAAAAAAAGAGGCAGACACATAGTCTTTCTCAAGAAAGAAAAACATACCCCAGGTGTGGTGCTTTAGAACTTAAGAGAGATCACAAAGATTTGGAACTTTTCCCCAAGTAGCAAGAGATACAAACTACACATAAAGCACAACAACCCTAGGTCTTTTTTTTTTTTTTTCAGCATAACAGTATTCATTGCTTTTGTACCACACCCAGTGCTCCATGCAGTCCATGCCCTCTCTAATACCCACCACCTGGTTCCCCCAACCTCCCACCCCCCCACCTCTTCAAACCCTAGGTCTTGAACAGGATAGACGAGCCCTCCCAAATAAGTGACTTTCAAAACCAGTAGGAAGTACGTCCAGGAAAAGTATAGAATTGTAGGGAAAGGAAATCCCACTCAAAGGGCTCACACACAGACGTAGTTAACCTGGAAACCAGCATAAAAACACTAACTCAAAAAGCATGTAGACCATAGAAGACCCATGTACTAATCTTGGAACATCTGCTAGTGAGGCAGAAGGCACCTGAGTGTCTCTCTTGGGACTGAGACACTGGCAGCAGTCATTTTTGCTGTCTTATACTGCAATGTAAATTCCAGCACTGGTGGGCACCATTTTGGGATCCTTCCTCTAGACTGCTAATAACGGGGGCATGTTCTGGTGAGCATCCTGTGATTTGGCTGCACTTCACACCTGACAGGATGATAACCCCCCTCAGGAGCACCCCAGAAGCAGTCATGGCTCTGCCCCAACAGGAGGCAAATACAGCTAACACAAGGGAAATCTCTGGAGCCCTGGGCTGTGGTGGCCAGGAGTGAATGCAGTTCTGGGTCCCAGAGGATGTCTCCTGAGTAAAGTCAGATACCTTCAAGACTGGGAGATATAGGTGAACTACTTAATACATAGAAACAGAGGGTCAGGCAAAATGAAGAGACAGAGGACTGTGTCCCAAAGGAAAGAATAAGATAAAAATCCTCAGGAAAAGAACTAAACAAAGGATATGAGCAATCTACCCAATAAAGGGTTCAAAGAAATGGTCATAAGGATACTTACCACACAGAGAACAGTGGATAGGCACAGTGAGAACTTCCACAAAGAGAAAGAAAATCTAAGAAATTACCAATCTGAGCTGAAGAATACAGTAACAGAAATGAAAAATATTCTTGAGGGGAAAATAATTGATTAGATGATATAGAAAAATGTGTCAGTTATCTGGAAGATAGGGTAATGGAACTCATCCAAAATGTACAGAAAAAATAAAAACAAATGATAGTTTGAGGGACCCTCCTGGGATGACATCAAGGATTTAACACTCACATTATAGAGGTTCCAGAAGGAGAGAGAAATGGGCAGAAAACTTAATTGAAGAAATAATAGCTGCACCCACCATAATGTGGGAGGGAAGCTTCGCACGAAGGAAACAAGCGTGCAGGTCCAGGAAGCAGTGATGAACCCAGGGAGATCCACGTCAAGACCGCTGTAACAAAAAATGTCAAAAATTAAAGAAAATGTCAAAAATTAAAGAAAGGATCTCTTCAATGTGTAGGGATAGAGGGCACATAACTCAATATTATCAAAGCCATCTATGAAAAACCCACCGCAAGTATCATTCTCAATGGAGAAAAACTGAAAGCTTTTCCGCTAAGGTCAGGAACCCGGCAGGAATGTCCATTATCACCACTGCTATTCAACATAGTACTAGAAGTCCTAGCCTCAGCAATCAGACAACAAAAGGAAATTAAAGGCATCCAAATCGGCAAAGAAGAAGTCAAACTATCACTCTTCGCAGATGATATGATACTATATGTGGAAAACCCAAAAGACTCCACTCCAAAACTGCTAGAACTTGTACAGG